>PVIA01012425.1:0-37884 GCA_004024845.1 Tonatia bakeri
GTGAGCTTCCTGATCACCAGTGCTTTGAACTGTGCATCTGATAGTTCAGCTATCTCTTGGTCACTTAAAAAAATTGGTTCTGGGGCTTTCAAATCTGTTTGAGCCATCTTTTTTATTTTCCTTTGGTTTGGTTGCGGCTGTTTCGTAAGGGCAGTGGAGCCTTAGGTGTTCACGAGGGCGGGGCACCTGAGTCGCTGGGTTGTGACATTGTATGTGGGGGCGGGGTCTGAGAGGGAACAATGGCGCCTGCTCTGCTCTCTCTAGGACTTCCGTCCCCTCCACTGCCTCCCACAAGCAAATTGGGCCCTTCAGGTGCTGGCTCCCGGGCGGTGGGCCTGTGCACTTTCTCGGACTCTGTGGGTTTCCCCGAGAAGTTTCCTGTGAGGCTGAGAGAGTCTCCCGGCCTCAGCTCCCAGACGGGGCTCTTAAGCTTTGAAATGCAGTGGCGCTGCCCGTTTTCGCTCAGTTTGCTCTTGAATGTGTGGCTGCGGCCAGCCAGTTGCCTTGGGCCCCTCATTGGGTCTGCTAGTCGCCTCCTAAGCCCAGGGTCCGCCACCGGTCTGTCTGTTGCCATCTGCGCCTTGAGCGCCCCCGCCTGCCGCGCCTGCCAGCCAGCGTTTCTTCCTGCCGGGACCCCTCGAGCCCTCTCCGCAGGCCTCCGACTCCGCCGCTCCTTACCGGTCTGGATGTACTGGAGTCCGACTTCCATTCAGTTCATTTCCCTCTGTTCTGGTTGTTTTCTTGTTGCTCAATTTTTGTTGTCCTGAGTTTAGGTTGCGTGAGGAGGCACAACGCGACTGCCTATGCCTCCATCTTGGCTGGAACTCATCATGAAGAATTTTTCAAGACAGATTGCAAGGATCCTTCTAAGCTTTATTAGTTATGATACTAATTATATTTGGATTTTTCTCAGTTGCTAAGGCATCACCTTCTCTTTTTTGCTCCCTACCTCTCTGACAAATCCCTAGTATCTTTTCTTCCACCAAATCTCTCATTGTAGGAGTTCATCAAGGGGTCAGAAATGGACTTTCTTCAAATCCTGGGTGAAATTAGATTACCAATGTATGAAACACTATCTATATGTTGAAGACCAATAAATACATGTCTCTAACTGGGACCTTTCTTCTGAGCTTCAGATTCTAGCATTCAGGACATGGCTAGCCCTTACAACATTTTACGATGAAATTAGAAAAGCAGTCCCTTCCTCAATTACAAAAAAATTAAGTTATTATATATTATGGTAGAATACAAGCAAGTATACATGGGGGTCACTCTTCTCACAACTACTTCCAGATAACCAGAGAACACACACTGCCAGAGCAGCATGCACATGCACACGCTTCACTACCTTTACTACCACCTTTCACTCTCCAAGACAGGTGACTATGTCAGCTTCAGAGTCGGGTGAGGAACAATAACTAAGTTCCTGAGAGCAGTGGATGGATGAGCAAGTGAATGAATCTTAGTAGTGTTGAGAGGCATCTGAAAGAGCAGAGCCATATACATGTGTGTGTGTATACTTGTTTTCCTGCACCTGTGCATAGCTGTAGGATGTGTAAAGGTAAATTTATGTTTGGGGCAGGAAGAGTTAACATTGCTGTTCCAAGTCTCTGACAGGAGGTCTTGAACCTTCATGCCCACCTGTGTATTTTCATAAAACAACAGCATATGTTTATGATGTGAATAGTGCCACTGTCTTTGTGCTGCCCTGGCATAAACCTCAACATTTGTAAATTGACAATGCCTACATTCAACTGCAGATTTAATATCTCTACATGGATGTGGAACAGGAATCTCATGTTAACATGAGCAAGGCAGATATTTTGATCATCTTCCTCAAATATGCTACTTCTTTAAGACTTCTCCATCTCAGAAAATGAGATTTCTATTCAGTTTCTATGTAAGTTGCTTGCTTACTCTAGAACACTAAAAGTCATTTTTTTCACATCCTTATGCCTCACCACATTCTATCACCAAGTCCAGGAGGAATTACTTCCTAAAAATAAATGGACTGTATCTACTTCTCTCCATCTGTATTGCCATCACTCTCTAACCCTAGATATTACCATCTCTGGTACTGACTTCTAACTAATTGGTGTCCTCACTTCCTGACCCTCCCCACTATGGCTCTCTGCCTTCCCATCTACATGCCATTCTCCAGAATAAATTTTACAAATGTAAATGAAACCACAATTGCCTACTAGATATTCAAATGGTTTAATATGGTTTACTCTAGACCCTTTATGATCTTGGACCTAATTATATTTACCCATATCTAGCTACCATTCTGTTCTACCTACATTGATTTTTCTCATTTGTCAAAGGTATCGACCTTCCCTGCTTCAGTAACTTTGGCCGTACTGTTCCCTCTGGTCAAAACACTCATTCTCAAGCCCTGGCTGGCGTAGCTCAGTGGATTGAGCGCGGCCTGTGAACCAAAGCATTGCAGGTTCGATTCCCAGTCAGGGGACATTCCTGGGTTGCAGGCCATGGCCCCCCAGCAACCGCACATACATCTCTCTCTCTCTCTCTCTCTCTCTCTCTCCCTCCCTCCCCTCTCTAAAAATAAATAAAATCTTAAAAAAAAAAAAAAAGCTGTGGTTTAAAAAAAAAAAAAAACACTCACTCTCCATCCTGTCTTCCTAACTCACATTTAATCACCAGAATTTAGCTTAAATATTTCTTCTGTCTTGGAAAATCCTTCATGAGCTCCTAAAACTAAACTGGGACCTCTTATTATGCTCTTAGGATTTTGTCTTTTCTTAGCACTCATCATTTGTAATCCTGTACTTATTTGTGGTCTATTTGTTTAATTTACTTGATCAATCTCTCCACTTTAACATGAACTCCTTAATTACACAGGTTACTTTTACTTCCCACACCCCTGAAATGTAGCATCTAGCACAGTAACTGCCAGGAACACAGTAAGAGCTTTAACATCTTTGGATTGAATAAAATAAATGAACATAAGCTGAAAGCTTTCTGTCACCGTAAAAAAAAATTGACCTGATTATCTGAGAAAATTCTTAGAAAAGTATGCAGAAAACAATAAAAAAAACCTGTAACTTTGATTATATATCCTTCTAAGTGAACATATGAGATCACAATGTATGGTTTCATATCTTTTTACTCACTTAAATAGAGACGTTTTAAATGGAATTTAGAATTTAAAGTCAGCACATATTGAAAAACCATGCAGGGTCAAAATCAACCTTGAAGGTTCCTAAAGAAGGCACCATATTGAAACTGACATCCTGTCTGTACAATAAATCTACCCGTGTTGGGAACCGCCCTGCCTGGTTTCAGGAGCTGTAACTCCCCATACGGCTAAGGCTGAGTGAGTGACCCTCGGACCATAAGTCACTAAGGTGACAAAGCTTATCTCCCTGGCAGGGGTGCTTCACCCTGCCTGGCCCCCAATGCTTGATCGGTTAGCCAATGATGGGTAAGATTCCTCAAAGGAGGGACAACCTAAGACCTAAGACAGGCACAATCATGCCGCGCACCCCCCCCCCCCTGGGGAGGACTTGGGAGCTACAGAAAAGGGGTGATGGACCCTTGCCCCTTGGCTTTGACATAGCCTGAGTCCTCATTCTGTCTTCCAGAAGTCTCCCAATCTCTTGGCTGCCTTACTTCCCCTGCCTGACTTAAGCCTGAAACAATACCGGTGGCGGGTGCAAACCTGTGCTGGAAAGGGCGGGTTCCCTAGGGTGATCAGGCCTAAGAAAGAATATGTAAAATCCTGTGAAACCTGCTTTGTTTAGGATGCTCTCAATTAAATGATAAAGGTCCAAGCAGGAAGTGAGTTTGTTCCCCAAAGTTTTATGGCTATTTAACTATCAGACCCTGACTCAAAATAGGCCCTCAGAGTTCTTTATATGTTATCTATTGTTTGATCCTTACTGCCTGATAATGACTAATGAGCTTTATGTATACACCCTGTATTCCTATGCAAATAGAATCCAATAAAAGCCTCTCAAGGCAAGGGTTGGTGCACTCTCCTCTTGAGAGGGTGGCCAAGGCGTTCAAGGCTTGCCCTACCCTTCAGAGAGAAGTCTCACAATCCCTTTTCCTCCAAAGGACTTGGCAGTCAGTGTGAATTTATTCCATCTCATCCATAACGCCACGGACACTGCGGGCCAGGGTCCGCATCACATGGGAGTCCACTCTTTTCTCCTGGCTTGCAATGAGTACCTGAAGAATTACCTGGCTTGGGTTCAGAGGCCATGTTGCACCAAAAAGACACTTTTAAAACTCTACAATGAGGGAAGCAGAAAAAAGATAGGATGCTTAAACTATAAAAGGCGAATGAGGACAATGAATTTTGCAAAAGGGAGGTTTCCCATCTACCATTTCAAACTCCCTCATGGTAATATGCTCATAGAGTGTAGGGCACAAAACACTTGCACTTTTTAAATTTTTCTCTTAAAATTCTTTTTTTGTTGTTTTTATTTGTGGATTCTTTCTGTTAAGAAAATAAAGAGTACCAAGAGAATAAGAGGATCTATTTCAGTTTTAGGAGTTCACGAAGGATTTTCCAAGAAGAAACTTTCATTCTCTTCTGTTAAATATAAGTAACTGAATTTGCTTAAGTTAAATGCATGTGAGACAATGCCATTGCATGCTAACATTTATAACAGCTAAAAACACTTCATTGTAATCCACTCAGCTGACTTGTTTATGCTATCTTAAGTTTGTTTCTTTTTTTGTAATTTTGCACACTCAACAATAATTTGGAAGATAGATATGTACTTTTAACATATAACTGTGGTTTTATTTAGTAGTTTTTTTCTAGTATTTTTGTGATGGTAAAATATACATAAAATCTACTGTTTTAACCATTTTTTAAACACACAGTACAGAGCATCAAGTACTTTATTCACATGGCTGTGTAATCATCACACCATCCATCTCTAGAATTCTAAACTGAAACTGTACCTATTAAATAATAATTCCCATTTCTTCCTACTAACCCGTGGTGACCACCATTCCTACTTTGTCTCCATGAATTTATAGGTCCCTCAAATAAGTGAAATCTTATAAAATTTGTCCTTTTGTGACTGGCTTATTTCATTTAGTGCACTGTGTTCAAGGTTCATTCACAGCATGGCATGTACCAGAATTTCACTCCTTTAAAATTTTTTTAATTTACTTTTTAAATCTATCATTGCATGTATAGGTCACATTTTTATTTATCTCTTCATCAGTTGATAGACATTTGGGGTGTTTCCACCTTTTGACTATTGTAAATAATGCTGCTGTGAACAAGGGTATACAAACATCAGTTGAAATTCCTCACTTCAGTTCTTTTGGGTATATACTCAGAAGCAGAAATGCTAGATCATACAGTAGTTCTTTCTTAAAAAATAAATTTTTAAAACATTTTATTCATTTATCTTTAGAGAGGGGAAGGAAAAAGAGAGGGAGAGAAACATCAATGTGTGGTTGCCTCTCACACACGTCCCCTACTGGGGACCTGGCCCACAACCCAGGTATGTGCCCTGACCGGAAATCAAACTGGCACTCAATCCACTGAGCCACACCAAGCAGGGCATAGATCATAATAGTAATCCTGTTTAATTTTCTGAGGAATTATTGTACTATACTGTTTTCCACAGCAAATACATCATTTTAAATTCCTACCAGAAATACACGAAGATTCCAATTTCTCCATATCCTCACCAACTCCTGTTATTTTCTGTTTAATAGCCATCCTAGTGGATATGAAGTGGTATTGACTGTGGTTGTTATTTCTGTTTCCTTCATAACATGATGTAGGGCATATTTTCATGTTCTTTTTGACCATGTGTATCTTTCTTGGAGAATTATCCTGCATACATTTTAAACTTACATTGTGTTTTACTGTTGTTGTAAAGTTGTCAGAGTTCTTCCTATATCCTGAATATTAATTCCTTACCAGATATCTAATTTGCAATTTTTTTTTCAAATTCTGTATTACATTTTTACTCTGTGGATAGTGTTTTTGTTTTGTTTTGATTTTACTTCCGTAGGTAGTTGTTTCTTGACAGACAAATTTTGAATTCTGATGAAGCCTAATTTATTTTTTCTTTTGTTGCCATGCTTTAGTTTCATAAAAACTTCTTTAACCAGTCAAATCACCAAGTCATGAATAAAATGAAAGCCTGTTAGTTTCTTCTATTAAAGACAAAAGATACAATTAAATTGCCTTTTCTTTCCATGACTTTCATTCCAAAATTAACTTTTGGCATTCTCTTTCCATCTTGCAACTAAATTATCATTTTAGATGAGTGTTATGTTAAACTGGTTTCCAAGTTCACTACTAGACTTTCAGTACTACTTCCTTTCTGTTTTGAACTCTTGTTTCCATCCTCCCTTCAGATGGGTGAGTCTTCAAGTGAATTTTTCAAGATGGGACGGCGATCGAATAGATTTTGTAGTTCTTGCACATTTGTGAGAATGTCTTCTCATTGTCATAATACTTAATGAATATGTAATTGGGTTAATATAGCTTTGAATATATAATTAAAGATTTTGCTCCATTTATGTTGCATTTTAGTATTTTAAATAAATTTGATATCAGATTACATTTTGTTCCCCTAAGTATACAACCTTTTTTAGAAATATAACTATATGTTCTAACCGACTGTGCCACCTGGCCAGGGCTGCAAATGTATTTTAAATCTGCTACCAAAATCTTTAAATGTTCTGGCAGTCTTTCCTTCATTTGTTCATTCCTGCTTTTTTTTTATAAAATTGAGATATAATTCAGGTAACACTTAAATAAGTGTACAATAAAGTAGTTCTCAGTATTCTTCCAAACATCACTGCTATCTAATTACAGAACTTTTTTGTCACCGCAAAAAGGAACTCTATACACGTTAGCAGATACTTTCCATTTCCCCCTCACCCACAATTCCTGGCAACCAGTAATCTACTTTCTGTCTGTATGAACTTGCTTATTCTATACTTTTCATATAATGGAATTATAAAATTTGAGTACATGACTTTTTGCTTTTGGCTTGAATAATTTCTTGTTTTTTTTTTTTTCTTTTTAATTCTGTCTGTTTCTTTTTGTATTTAGGACTCTGTGGCTAGGTGCATATACATTTAAAACTGTTAATCTTGATGATGAATTGACTCTAATCACTATAAAATGACCTTGTCTATAGTAAGTTTTGTTTCAAAGTCTTTTAATGAATGTTACTGGGTCTAATAAGTAAATTTCTTTTCTTAAATACATTTTATTGATTATGCTATTACAGTTGTCCCAGTTTTCCCCCCTATGAACCCCTTGACCCCGTGCCCCCCATTCCTTCCAGCAATCCCCTTAGTTCACGCCCATGGGTCACGCATATAAGTTTTTTTTTCCAAAAAAATTTGTATTTATTTTTAGAGAGAAGGGAAGGGAGGGAGAAGGAGAGAGAGAAGCACCAACGCATGGTTGCCTCTCACGCACCCTTCACTAAGGACCTAGCCTGCAACCCAGGCATGTGCCCTGACTGGGAATTGAACCAGCGACCCTTTGGTTTCCAGGCAGGCACTCAATCCACTGAGCCACACCAGCCAGGACCCTATACTGTTCTTGACATCCCCCTGTCTATTCTGTACCTACCAATTTGTACTTCTTTTTTTCCCATGAACTAAAAAAGAAATTTGCTTATTGAGGGCAACAGGATGCAAGCAATATAAAAACCAAAACCTTATCTGGCTTTAATTGGCTTTTCTTTCTCTTATCAAATCTAGGGTGGGATCTTATTTGTACATTTTCTAAGAGTGCCAATCTGTTTATGAAATCCTTACATAGGAAGAAGCAGCTGAGCAGAGATTCCTTAAGTGACCTACTGGGAGAACTCTTTATTAGGGAGGAAGTAGCTGCTCAGCGGCCTACTTCTTTCCTTTCTGCTTCAGGTATACTACAAAATAGTCACTGCACATGATGGTGAGCCCAGCAATTAGTGAAAAGAAGCTCTGGAAGGCCCCTCAGCCATCCCAGCATTGGTCCAGATCTTTCAATATTTTGTCTATGGCAAGAGGGTCTTTTGCTTTTTCAAAAATCCAGGGAACTCCTTTTCCATGAATACTCTCAGGTCCTCTTCTGTTAAGTAGCCTTTATCCCCAGCATATTTGTGAAATGTGAACATCATGGTTTCCAAGGTCTGCTTCAGCTGAAATGGGATTTTGGTGAGGTCTTGGCCCAAGGTGCGTCAAGATTGCTCGTCTGGGTGGGATGTGCGGCCAGTGAGTCTCAATTGGTACTTCTTAATCCCTGAACCTTTTCCCCCCATTCTCCTCCTCCTCCTTCCCAACTGATAACTCTCCAGGTGATCTCCATGTCTATGATTCTATTTGTTCTGCTTGTTTGTTCAGCTTGTTTTTTAGATTCAAGTTCTTGATAGATATGTTTATTGTCATTTTATTGTTCACAGTTTTGATCTGTTCTTTTCCTTAAATAAGTCCCTTTAATATTTCATATAATAGTGGTTTGTTGATGATGAACTCCTTTAGTTTTTTCTTCTCTGGGAAGCTCCTTATCTGCCCTTTGATTCTAAATGATAGCTTTGCTGGGTAGAGCAATCTTGGCTGAATGTCCCTGCTTTTCATCACTTTGAATACTTCTTGCCAATCCCTTCTAGCCTGCAAAGTTTCTTTTGAGAAATCAGCTTATAGTCTTATGGAAATTTCCCTGTATGTAACTAATTTTCTCTTGCTGCTCTTAAGATTCTCTATCTTCAACTTTGGCATTTTAATTATGACGTGTCTTGGGGTGGGCCTCTTTGTATCCATCTTGTTTGGCATTCTCTGTGCTTCTAAGATGTGCATGTCTACCTCCTTCACCAAATTAGGGAAGTTTTCTTTCATTATTCTTTCAAATAGATTTCCAATTTCTCTTTCTCTTCTTCTTCTCACACCCCTAGGATCCAAAAGTTGGTATATTTGAAGTTGTCCTAGAGGCTCCTTAGCCTATCCTCGTTTTGGGGGGGATTTTTTCTTCTTGCTATTCTGAATGAATATTTTTTTCTTCCTTATGTTCCAAATCATTATTGATTCTTGGCTTCATCCACTTCATTGTTGTTTCCCTGTAAATTTTTCTTTATTTTACTCAGTGTAACTTTCATTTTTGCCTGGGTCTTTTTGATGTTGTTGAAGTACCCAATGAATTCCTTAAGCATCCCTAATAACCAATGTTTTGAACTCTGCATCTGAGAGATTACTTCTCTCCATTTCGTTTAGTTCTTTTTCTGGAGTTTTTTTCTATTCTTTCATTTGGGCCACATTTCTTTGTCTCCTCATTTTGGCAGCCTCCCTGTGTTTGTTTCTATGTATTAGGTAGAGCTGCTTTGAATTCCTGTCTTAGTAGCATGGCCTCTTATAGAAAAAGCACACTGGTAAGGTGGATGGGTTGAGCTTTAGGTAATCACCAGGATGAGGCAACCTGTGTGAACCAGGTTGATGGAATCTCCAATATAGTGTTCCTGCTCTGTGTGGGGGAGGACACAGAAAGGGCACAATGCCTGGCCTCTGGAGTTTTGTCTGGGAGGAAGCTGTCCTCTGGCACTTACTCTGATGTCAGATAATTCAGTTTCTCCCCATATGCCACTGGTACCCTTTCAGCTGCTGCCCCAGTGGTGAAGCCCAAAGAGAGTGAGTCTGTGTAAGTCCTTTAGTTAAGTCTGTTACAGGCTTTTTAAAAGGAAACCCCTGAGAATTCACAGTTTCTTAGCTGCCCCAACCCCCACTGGTTTTTACAGACAGAAGTTATGGGTACTTATCTTCCTGGCAGTGGAACTCTGGGCTGGGGCTGAGATCCCTCCTGATTTTTATCCACCATACATAGGTGTGGGGCTGCCTATTCCACATCTCCAGGACCCCATGCCTCTCTGCCCCTCCTACCCATCTAGATGAATGACACTTCTTTAATTCCTTGGTTGTTTGACTTCCATATAGCTCAATCTTCTTATGTTTCTGGGTGATAGTTGTTTCATAGCCTAGTAGTAATTTTTGCTGGGGTTATGAGAGGAGGTGAGTCATGTTAACCTACACCTCCATCTTGGGGGGAGAGAGAATTTGCTACTATAATAAGTAAATTTCTAACATCTATCTATTTCTTTGGGATGTTGTTACCTTTGTCTTGATTGTATTTTTTTAAAGGATTTTATGAATTTAATTGCTTACCCATTCTCAATTAAGGAGAAATCTATTTGGCCCAAATATTTGCTAACAATAACATATGACTTGCCCTTGGCCCCAAACTCTAATTGGGTTCTTCTCATATCTGTGGATGTACAACACATTAATAAACAATGGCTATTAGAACAATTCCAAGGCTTTCATCTAGAGTAACTTTATTGGTCTAAGAAAGGATTGTTTTCTCAGAATAGATGTAGAACATGGAAAACTACAATCTCAAGAATGTATAGTTATCAGTTCTCTTATCTTATTGAGGCATTCAGTACTTTATTTATAAGAAAAATAGTTCTAGGAAAAAATGCACCACCCCACCTCTGAGTCATTTTTTCCTCCCACCACTGTCCGATTTTACTCAAAGTTAATGCTTCCAAATTGAAGAAATAGTCATGGATATGAATGGAGAACAAGAACAAGTATTGGGACACCTGATCAGATCTGTTGATGAAGACATCTGTCTTCTGAAACAGGGGGCTAAAAGTGGTAGAGAGATCAAAGATTTTCATACTTACACTCAATTGAGTGAGCTAGGCTTGTTTTAGATCTGATAGCCATTAAGTATGTTTTTAAAATCATAGCCTTGCAAGTAATAGAAATTTCTTCCAGTTTCTGGTTAAAGGCTTAGTAATCAATCCTAATATATGGTAATATGAGCACTTCTATGATTCTTTCTTTCAGTGGCATCATTGTGGAGAATTAAGAACAGTTATACCAGGGACTTTAACTCAATTACTATCAGATACTAGTTTCGTCCTCTCAAAATTAACCAACCCCCCAAAACAAACAAACCAACCAAACAAACAAAAACAAAAAACAAATCCCAAAACAAAACTACCTAAGACCAGAACAACTTATCTTTTCTGTGTAACTTCTGCACATACAAAGATGCCCATTGACAAGTCATGTAGAAAATAATTTGTATCTAAAACTGAACCAAGTCATCTCCTGTAAACCATTCAAAATGTTATTCCATCAATCAAAACCCCACACCACATTAATTTGGTATCCTTATTTTAAAATCCCCATGAGAAATATTTATGGAGAACTCCAGGAGGTGTTCTTCATTTTCTAGATTTGCATTTGCCCTGGGATGATCTCACAGGGGTGCTATGGGATATTTTAAAACTCTAGGGAAACAACAATGATATTTGCTATCTGGTGTACACTACACAAACTACTAGCTTAAGGTAAAGTTTCAATATTAGATAGTACTACACTCCTTTCAATACCATTGTTATCTTTATAAACTTGATTTTTGACAGTTTCTGAAATAAAAGCAGGAAAATAGGGTGGTTATGTCCAATTTTATCTTAAGGTTTGAGAAGGTGAACAGTGTCCTAGCTACTTCACATATCTCATTAGTAAATACCTGGTTATTTCTACATGACTTGTCTAAGGCATCTTTATATGTGTAGAAGTTACATAGAAAGGTAAGTTGTTCTTTAGAAAAACAAAACCAAAACCTAATATATTTTTTATGTTGTCAGATCAAAACAACAAGTATTTATATCCTAAAAATTTACTAGATATTTGAAAATATACTTCTTATAATTATATGAGTTCCACATAATGATGAGGAAAAATAATCACTGAAATACTGAGGGCCCTGTAAACAGAGAAAACTCAGAAAACTTTGACCTAGATAGAGTCCACTAACTCAAACAAAAAACTGTCCATACAATTTTCTTCATCAAATATTTAGTATTTGTTTAAGTTTACATAATATATCTGACCAAATAACTTGTCTATCTGAACCAAAGACTGAAGCATGGAAAGCTCCATATTTCCCAGAACAATTAAATAGTATGAACTTTCATATGTCATTCCAGAATTAACTAGCCAATTCACATATAAAGTTTCAAAACAAAAAATTTTAAATAATTCTGTATAGTACCTGAGTGTGAGCTCTCAATGGTGGTGTCTGATGTGGAATCCAGAGATGAAGGAATTTGACCTAAGTGTGGAACATAGTACATCTTCGTACTGCCAGAAGGTTTATATGGCAACAGTGAAGGCTGGGCTAAGGAGATAAAGATCAGAACAATAACTAAGAAAACATTTAATAACTCAAAGAACAAATACTGAGTGCCTTCAATGTGCCAGATTTCTTGGGATCTATCAGTGAACTATATAGAAAAGTACCTCTGCCTTAAGAGGAAGATAATATACAGTAAACAACATACTATATAGGTAAATTACCTAGTATTTTAATAAATTATAAGTGATTTAAATAAAATAATTAGAAAACGATGAGGGCAATTAAGAGTACCAAAGAAACTGGGGCAGGCTGTAGGGCTAGTAAAGTGTCAGACTATTTAGGAATACTTTTATTACTCCACCAGGCACAAACAAAACAAAACAACCCCCAAAACAATAAAGCAAAACTAAAACCAACAACACACACAGGCAAAAAAATCCACCCAAACCCTAGCCAATGAGAACTTGACTGAAGTTAAGAGGAACAAAATATCCGTAGAGGGAAGCATTTAAACAACAGAAAAAATAGCTGTAGTCTACATGTCTATTTGGTCACTGCTGCAATCATTATTGTTAGAATATGGTTTTATTAATTTGTTCTACCAGTGTACATAAAGCTTGATAGTGATAGTTAGATTTACCATTTATTTCAAAGGTTGCAGAAAATGAGTAACAACACTGGGGCAGAACCACAATGGAACCAGAGCAAGAACAGTTATAATGTGGAGATAGAGAATTCTGAGAAAGATAAGTGGCTTTTTAAAATTCGTATCAAATCGAGTTTATGTTTGGATGCAATATTCTTAGGGATAGTCTGGACTGCTTATCTTTGGGGGGAAGAAGTGACTACACAGCAAATAATGGTTGCTTTTGGGAAAGAAAGAACAGAAAAGGGTTATAGAAAGTCCAACTGTAAATTTCTTCAAAAAACTTAAAAATAGAACTAAATAGAAACAGAGTAAATTATTATAAATTTGTTAATTCATAACAAATGGGCAGATAATCATGTATTTAACATATCATTTTTTGTACTTTAAAATGGTTCCACATAAAAACCCCCCATAAAATTTTACTTTTTAAGTCAAGGTATTAAAAATATTTTATTAATAAACCAAATAATATTAATTCTTTAAAGGGTGCTCCCAGGTATCTGTACATAAAAGTAAAATCATAAATTATGGCTCCTATACAGATTAATCCATTTTGATGTGAGTAAAGGTTTAAAATACACTTTCATGGTTGGGTTTCCCCTCTTCTGCTTCTGATACCTCCATGAAAACAAGGTGCATACCCCAGGGCAGTAACTGCTGCATTAACTTGGGTTTCAGAACAAGGCAAGTGGAACAGAACTAAGCCATTTCTGCTGCCTATAGCCAAACTCCAATTGACACACAAGCCAGTGAGTGAGACAAGCAAACATTTGTTGTTATAAAGGACTGAGATTTTGGGGAGGTTGTTATATAGTATCACTGTGGCAAAAAGTAAAAGACACATAAAAGTGTTCTTTGTGATATTTACTAAAGTGTATACTTTGGCAGTTTTATTTCACAATAAAAATGTATAAGAAGCATAATCATCTTAACATATAAATATACTTATTTAGTATGCTTATTTAAATTCAATTCGATGCAATTTAAATGCTGAACCAAGGAATCTTCTTTATCCCTTTAGGCATATCCCATCTGTATCCACAGATAGATAAACTTTATGCATAAGTAGAAAAATTTTAAACAGATTTAAATGGATTTGAACAGAATTTTGGCCAAGATGGAGGCATAGGTAGACATGCTGTGCCTCCTCACACAACCAAAACAACACAATGACAATTTAGAAACAAAAAACAACCAGTACTGACAGAAAATTGAACTGCATGGAAGTCCGACAACCAAGGAGTTAAAGTAGACACATTCATCCAGACCAGTAGGAGGGGTGGAGTCAGGCAGCTGGGTGAAGAGGGGTCACGGCAAAAAAATAAACGGTGGCTGATGGATCCTGGGTTCGCAAGGCAGCAGTGGGCAGACCCAGCGAGGTGGTGAACTGTGGAGGAGTACAGCACAGGAGGCAGCTGGCAGACCAGGCGGTCCCACGTTCACACAAAGATAAACCAGTGAAACTGGGGAGCGAGACAGACCGAGCAACCCAGGGTCCCAGTGCTGGGATATAAAGCCTCAAAACACCGACTGAATATACCCGTGGGGGGTTGAGGTGCAGGGAAAGACTCCCAGCTTCACAGGAGAGTTTGCTAGAGAGACCCACAGGCTCCTAGAAGTACACAAACCCATCCACACGGGAATCAGCACCAGAAGGGCCCAATCTGCCTGGGGGAAGTGGGGGAAGTGACTGAAATCCAGCAGAGAGCCAAGCAAGCGCCACTGATCCCTCTTGGACCCCTCTCCCACATACCGTGTCACAACCCAGCCACCTAGGTTGCCCCACCTTGGGGGACACCTAAGGTTTTGCCTCTCACTATATAACAGGCGTGTCAAGACAAAAAAAAAAAGGTCCAAATGAAAGAACAGATCAAAGCTCCAGAAAAAATACAACTAAGTAATGAAGAGAGAGCCAACCTATCAGATGCACAATTCAAAACACTAGTAATCAGGATGCTCACAGAATTGGTTGAATTTGGTCGCAAATTAGATGAAAAAAGGAAGGCTATGCTAAGTGAAATGAAGGAAAATGCACAGGGAATCAGTAGTGATGGAAAGGAAACTGGGACTCAAATCAATGAGTGGACCAGAAGGAAGAAAGAAACATCCAATCAGAAAAGATAGAAGAAAAAACAATTCAAAAAAATGAGGAGAGGCTTAGGAACCTCCAGGACATCTTTAAACGTTCCAACATCCAAATTATAGGGGTACCAGAAGGAGAAGAGGAAGAGCAACAAATGGAAAAGTTATTTGAACAAATAATAAAGGAGAACTTTCCCATTGTGGCAAAGGAAATAGACTTCCAGAGAGTTCAGATGCAAGGAGGCACACACCAAGGCATATCACAATTACCTTAGCCAAGATTAAAGATAAGGAGAAAATCTTAAAAGAAGCAAGACAAAAGGAGACAGTTACCTACAAAGGAGTTCCCATCAGACTGTCAGCTGATTTCTCAAAAGAGACCTTATAGGCAAGAAGGGGCTGGCAAGAAGTATTCCAAGTCATAAAGGGCAAGGACCTACATCCAAGGTTGCTCTATCCAGCAAAGCTTTCATTTAGAATGGAAGGGCAGATAAAGTGCTGCCCAGATAAGGTCAAGTGAAAGGAGTCCATCATCACAAAGCCCTTATTATATGAAATGTTAAAGGGACTTATCTAAGAAAAAGATAAAAAACATGTACAGTAAAATGACAGCAAACTCACAATTATTAACAACCACACCTAAAACAAAAACAAAAAGAAACTAAGCAAACAACTAGAACAGGAGCAGAACCACAGTAATGGAGATCACATGGAGGGTTAGCAACAGGGGAGTGGGAGGAGGAAAGAGGGGGAAAAGATATAAAGAATAAGTAGCATAGATGGTAGGTAGGAAACAGACAGGGGGAGGGCAAGAGTAGTATGGGAAATGTAGAAGCTAAAGAACTTACGACACACGGACATGAACTAAAGGAGGGGAATGTGGGTGGGAGGGGGTGTGCAGGGTGGAGGGGAATGCAGGGGGGAAAATGGGATAACTGTAATAGTATAATCAATAAAATATATTTTAAAAAAGAAAATAAATAAAATTAAACATATCCTTGGGTGATGATTAAAAAAATAAAAAATAGCTTTGTACAAACTATTATACTTTATAATCAGTAATCTATAATTTCCATTCTCACTTGTGGGAAGAATGGAAACTTAATTGTTAATTTTCCTGTTACTGGTCTGAAAAAGAAAATTACTTTTCTTACTCTAATTTTTAATATTATATAGTATAAGTACTACTGAAATATCACTGTCACAGTAATAGCATAGCATTCTCAATGTAGACCTTATGTTAGAGATGGCCAGCTGTTCACCAAAATCCATCTCTTCTTCACCATGAAAAGCACAGCTAAACTATTCCTATACTGTGGAAAGTCATCCAAGTCACTTTCAGGTCTACCCCATAAAAACTTCCCACATGCACTCTTCCACAGTTTTTGTCCCTTCCAGTTGACTGTGATAGTGAACTCAAGGTCATCATGGGCTCCATGTTTCAAGGACAGCAGGGCCACAGCCAACCTGGGTATCTGATCATTGTTTTATGATATTGTATTTGCACTATTACATATATTTGTACCTATTTATTATAATAGGTAACATTAACTATAAGACAAAATACCAAAAATTTACCTGTTTATCTAAAATTGAACCACTACAGTTTTTTTTTTTTTTTTAATCCTCACCCAAGGATATACTTATTGAGAGAGGGAGAGAGAGGGAGAGAGAGAGAGAGAAACACTGATTTGAGAGAAACATCCATACGCTGCCTCCTGTACACGCCCTGACCGGGGATTGAACCCGAAGCCTGGGTACGTGCCCTGAGTGAGGATCAAATATGCAACCTTCTGGTGTATGGGACGACGCTCCAAGCAACTAAGCCACCTGGCCAGGGCAGGAGCTCTGTAGTTTTTAAGTTTTTATGCAGTATCTGTGTTCTTATTACAAGTATTATGAGTTAAAAAACATATTAACCACCAGCATCATGAGTTCCATATTTGTTAACTCCACTAGAAATTAAGGTAAAAACATAATAAATCATATTCCCTTCATGGCTATGCATTTAAAAGTTGAGTATAATCATGTGGCTCCTAATGTTTACAAGTAACACTAGGTTTTCTGACCACAAAGACATAATCACAAATTTCTAAGATAATTATACACAAAAGTGGGTAATGTGACCTAAAATGCAACCCAATTCTCTTACCTCCATTTGTGCCATCAGGAATAGTAATCTGTGGGACTGAAGATGATGAAGCAAACCTGACAGGAACTTTGCCCACCTTCTGAGAACTGGGCTTTGAAATTTCATGTCCTCGATCTTCACTATTAATAAAAATCTCAGATGAAAACATAGCTTTTCCTGGACTTTCTGTTGTAATCTGAGTGACTGCATCAGATGATAATTTTCCAGAGAAGGCAGAAAATGCGGGTTTAATCTCCAGTGATCTGAACAAATAAGAGAATGGGACAGCAGGTCATATCCTTGGCTTATAATGTAATATCTTCCCAAAAGTGGCTTCTAGGAATACTTAAGTATTTTCAAGGCATATTTTGTGTATACATACCAAACTTAAATGGTTATTTCTGCAGTAACCTTTGTTTTCTTAGATACTTATTACAATGCAATCATGCAGGAGTTTACTTTTGTTTGTTTTAAAATCTACTTTTAATTTAAATCAATGCTATTGCATAATTTAGCTAAGGAAAGAGTATTTTTCAGTTCAAGTGAAAATTCATTTGTTCATCCAAATTCCTAGAGGTCCAGTATAAATTAGGAGACTGTGCTAAATGTATGGAGTACACAAAGATAAATAAGAAAAAAAGCTTTCCCTCAAGGAGTTTATGTCAGTGGGGGAAACAGAAGTTTTCAAAGTTGTAATTACATACTAAGATTATAGAGAATGCATATTAAAACAGAATGGAGCAAATAAATGATTGAATAAATATATAACACGAGAGAAATGACAAATCTTGCTTACAAATGAATTCCAAATAATAAATGTAGATTACCACCCTCCCACCCTAGCCCAAGGAGGTGAAGCTTAATCTCTCCTTCTCCCTTGAGTATGGACTGAAACTTAGTGGCTGGATTCCAAAGAGCAGAACATAAAAACGGAGAAACAGGTCCTGGCTGGTGTGGTTCAGTTGGTTGGTCACCAGTTCAATTCCTGATCAGTGCACATGCCCGGTTGTGAATTTGGTCACAGGTCCGGGCATGTAGGGAGAGGCAACTGACTGATCAATGTTTCTCTCTGACACTGATGTTTCTCTCCCAGTCTTTTTCCTTCCCTTCCCCTCTCTCTAAAAGTAAATAAATAAATAACACCTTAGAACAATTATCCTAATTATTCTGAAATGTAGAGAATGTGCACTGTGAGAGTAGCAACAAAGTAAGGATGCCAACTCTTACCATTTATACTCAACATTTTACTAAAGGTCTTAAATGGTATCAGCAGTTAAAACAGGAAAAAAGAATGATAAGAAAGGAAGAAATAATACTGTCCTTTTCATATTTGATATAATTTTGAGAAAATCTGAAACAATCTATAGATAACTTATTAGAATGTGTTTTTAGAAAAATTGCCAGATATAAAATTACATTTTAAAATATATACATTTTTTAGTATTATAAGTTATAAAATTGAAAGCTAAAAAAATACCATATACAATATTATAAAAAAAATACCTAGTAAGTATACTAAAAGATATAAACACTCTAAGTAAAATACTATTAATACATGACAGAAATTAAAGGTAATCTAAAACGGGATCTACTTCCACGAAGTTGTTGTAGATAGCCACATACTACACCTGAATGCCTCATCCGCTGCTTACAAACAGCATTATTTGAGACAATGCTGTTTGCTGACAAAGTAGCAATGTCTATGTCTCAGTTTCCCAGAGTGTAAACATGGATACCACCACCTACCCCACAGGGTTATCATGAGTGTTAAATGACATAGTATGTTTAAGTCTCTCATTGCCAAGACTACTACATGTGGATGTTGAAAAACATTTTTTCCCTTTCTCCTTTCCAAGGCTAACTGTGGCATGCTGACTTTCGAACTCTAAGATGGAAACATTAAATGTATAGGGTGGTTCCATTTAGCCATAACAGAAAGTTATGAGTCTCTTGTAAGAGACTAATATAAAACTGAATTAATGAGCCTTAAAATTAGGCTAATATAAATCTAATGTATTTCCCCCAAAACTGGGTTTCTTTCACTACAAATACACTGTGAAGTAGGGCATCACATGAGGGAGAACATTATGCATTACTGGTAATGTTAACTTTGATTACTTGGCTAAAGTGATGTCTGCCAGACTTCTCCACTGGAAAGTTACGTTATGACATTGTTTATACTAAGTATTTGAGGGAAATCATAAAATGGAAATGAAAAGAGAGGGAGAGAGAAGGGAAGAGAATGCGCAAGACACCAAGCATGCGCATGCATCCCCTCCCAAAGCCTGGTCTTCAGCATGTCTGCAACACAATGAGGAATTGGTAACTTGTACCACAGCATGATCAAAGATTCTTCTCAAAGTAATTCAATGTTTTAAATAGTTGAATCCAAGTTACTTTCTGGTATTCTTTTTTAGTTTGATATTTATCCTTTGAAAGACTTCTAGTAGATTCATCAGATATAATCTCCCTTAAGAGAATCATATTGCTTTCCCCCCAAAACTTACATTTGCTTAGTTATTTAAAACCCTTTATGACAAACTCCATCAGCTTGCTTTTCATCACAATGAGACTCACCGATCTGCAGATATTGAAGTCGCTTCTGGATTGGAATATTCTTCCAAATCTGAAAAGTTCACTTGTGTTTGCCTTGATGTTACTATCTGGCTATTTTGAAAAGGTCTGGTTTTCAAGTCTTTAGTAACAGTTTTACCATCTGGAAGGGATTGTTTGACTTGAAAGTCCGGTGAAGATTTAGGTCCTGGAAAACCTAAAGATTCTTGATCATGTGCTACAGGTTTACTGATCAGTAATTTGGAGGTTGGTCCCAATGATCTTGAAGATATAGTTTGTAGGTCAGGATTAAACTCACTATTCATCCTTGTTTTAGAAGCAGGATCCAATGAAAGAAATCTTTTATCTAAGGCTCTGCTCTCCAAGTTGGAAAAAGTCTTGGGGGAAATAGTTATATGCACACAAGAAAGTGCTTTTCTGTTTGAAGGTGGAGTAGATGGAGGAGATATTACTAATGTACATTGATTTGGGGCTGATTGGGAGACCACACTATTGACCTTAGTTTCAACATTTATGTTAGAAATGTGTGATTTAGGCTTATGTTGACCACTGTTTTCTACTATACAATCCTGACCTTGAGGAAGAGGGGAATATTGTTTTTTAATGTGGTGATCTGTATCTGGGACTTTGCTTTGTTCAAGGAGCTGACGCTGTTCAAGAAAAATGGAAGAAGGAAGGTCTGAAGCTATATAATCCTCACCTTGAGGAAGGGGAGAGTGGTGTTCTCTCATCTGATGGTCTACATGTGGGGTTTTGCTTTGTTCCAAGAGTTCTCGGTTTTCAAGAAAAATGTGACAAGGAAGGTTTGAAACCACGTAATGCTGATGTTGAGGAGGAGGAGAATGGTGTTTTCTAACATAGTGATCTGCATGTGGGCCTTTGCTTTGTTCAAAGAGCTCTTGTTGTTCAAGAAATATACGTGAGGGAGGATTTGGAGGTAAAGTTACATTCTTCTCTTCGACTCCTAGTGTGGAACTTGGTCTGCCCATGCTAATGAGAGTATGGTTATCAGAGAAATGAACTTCTTTGAATTTGCTACAATTTGTACTGGTACTGGGCTCAGAATGACTGCCTTTAAAATCTGTTTTCTCTAAAAGTTTCTCTTCTTGGTTGGAATGTTCAACAGATAATTTTTGGCCTTGGCTACTACTTTCTGCTAAAATAGTCACAGCTTTATCTGGTGAATGACTAATGATTTTAAATAATGATGGGGAAGAAGTTTTCTGTTTTACATCTCTAGGAGGATTTTGCTCTTCAGTGAAATGAGAATTAAATACACCAACAGATGCTCCAGTACACTGGCTATCTTCAGTAACACCAACCTTAAGGACAGAGGAATCTGAAAAGCATTTAGAATGTCGGTGAGATGAAAAAGTGATGGAGGTAAACTTTTTCATGGATTCTGGGGGCAGCATTTGTGATGAAGAATGACAATCCATTTCTTCAGGTGGCAAACAATTAGGTTCTGCTAATTCTGACAGCCAAGGGTCCATCTTTTCACGGAATGGCATTCGAAAATCCTTGCTAATTCTGAAGTCATCACCTGTAAAGTTTTGAAATGGGGAATGACTTTGTAACTGCAAGGAATTCCAAACTTTGAAGTGGGGGTGGCTCTGGTCTAGTGATTTGGAAAGGTTGATGTGTCTGGGTCTCCATGATAATGGGCTCCGTTGTCTTCTGATAATTTCTAGGGGTTCAGTTGATCTGAAGACACAGGGATGGTTGTCCAGCTGTGGTTGTTTGGAAGAGAGAGTCCTGAAACATCCTTTTTCATGGCTCTCAATAATAACATGACTACACAGAGCTTCTGGCTGGCATCCTATTCCCCGTGGACTCTGCAAACCCTAGAACATATAAACAAGATTTTACTTGTAGTACTAATATTTATACAAAAACCATTTTGTTGATGTTTTACAATAGAACAGGTAAGAACACAAGAATAAGACAGTTAACTATATAATAAAATGACCCATGATGACCAAGACCATGCAGCTAATTTCTTCTGCAAATTGTTCAGAGAAGTAACAACAGCGGACTACTGCTGTCCCCAGTATTCTCACCATTTTTCTTTTAGTAATTACAATTCCACACCACAGCATTTTCTGGTTCCATGGCCACTAAGTTGCAGATATTTCCAGTTTCATTTGAAAGCAGGAATAACTATATGACTAGGTTTAGATCAATGAGATATGAGCAAAAGCCGTTAAGTACAAATTTTGCTACTTGTCCTTTAAAAAAATTAAGTTCTAGACTTCCACGTTCAACCTACTACCACCATCACCACAATCACCATTACTATTGCCAGCTGAAATAGGTGATATCTAGAACAATCTTGGAAGCCATGTAAAAGGATGACTCAACTGCCCACCCAGCTTGGGTCCTTGGATAACCTCAGGGAGCTTGCTTCTGTTCCTACCCTAAACTATCATGTTAAAAAAAAAAACAAAAACAACAACTATCACATAAATGAAAAATAAAATTCTACCTTATTTAAGTCATTGTATTTTTGGGTTTCTTTGTTAGTGAAACCTAGCCTATGCCCTAATATCTTACCACTTAGAAAAGAAAAAAGAATTAGTACCTCCTTCTCCTAGGGTTGAAGATCAGTATCCAATGTTACCATAAATGTAAGTTTTCTTTGAGATTTCAGAGTCTTACCTATAAAGTCATGATTTGGCATTCTATTGGATGATATAGCCATACTTGATATTATATAAAAATATTTAAAAATATGCTGTCACTTCCAGCATAATGGAGTAGATGTGATTTCGCTCTATTCTATCTGTTAAATCCAATAAAAAATCCTGAACATTATACATAAAACATACTAAGAGTCTGAAAGATGTAAAAATGAAGGCAGACTGGCTAGGGACCTTGGCACCTGAAGAAGGACATGGTAGTGAGATCCTTGGGTTCTCTTTTTTACCTCATATATCCGGGATTTGGATCTTAAAAAGCCAGCAACCCCAAAACAAAGAGATCAGACAAAAGTTCTAACAAAAACCTACTCTTATTAGCTAAAAAACCAGTAAAGGTGAAGTCTAGCAAAACAGAAAACTTTAGACAAAAACTGATCTATTCCAGCCACACAACATAGGAAAAAAATGTGGCCTCACCCCTACCCACACCAGTAAGTCTAAGTGAGGAGCACAGACCATGCAGGGGCCCAGAACTTATTTCCCTCCCTGTGGTGTTACTGGAGACCATGCAGGAAGACTGGATCTTCATTTTTATTCAGCAATAATGAGGTGGCCCTCTACCCAACTACCAACTGGAAGAAAATATTTGCAAATCTCATATTCAATAAAAAAGACTTCTATCTAATATATACAAAGAACCCTCAAAACCTAACAGTTAAAAAAATAGAGACTTCCATCAGAAAAATCCATATACACTTCACTAACAAGGATAGAGAAGGGAAATAATGTCACGAAAAGATGTTCAACATGATTAATCATTAAGAAAATGCAGCCCTGATCAGATAGCTCAGTTGGTTAGAGTGTTGTCCTATTACACCAAGGTTGCAGGTTCAATCTACAGTCAGGGCACATAAAAGAATCAACCAATACATGCATAAATAAGTGGAACAAAAATCTCTCTCTCCCCCATTCCTCCCCCTCTCTCTCTAAGGTCAATAAATTAAAAAATAAAAAAGAAAAGAAAATACAAACTGAAAGCACAATGAAATATCACTACAAACCTATCAGAATGGCTAAAATAAAAAACTGTGACAATATGAAGTGTAGGTGAGGCTGTGGATTAATGGAATCACTCACACATTACTGGTGGGAGTATAAAATGGTACAATCAACCTAAAAATTGGTGTGGCAGCTTCTCAAAAAACTAAACATTACAACTGCCATATGACCCAGCAACAGCACTCCTGTGCATTTATCCCACCAAAATAAAGACATATGTTCACCAAAAATATGCACATGTTTATAGCAGCTGTATTTGTAATAGCCAAAACCTGGGAAACAACCAAGATATCATTCAATAGATGAATTTTTAAACAAGCTGGTAACTTCCATATCATGGAACACTATAGAACAATACAAAGAAACAAACTATTGATACACTCAACAACTTAAATATTCTCCAAAGAATTACACTCAATGAAAAATACCAATACCAAAGGTTACATAATGTATGGTTTCATTTATATGACATTCTTGAAATGACAAAATTATAGAGATGAGATTAATGACTGCCAGGTTAAGAAAGGGTTAAGAGCTAGAGATAAGTGGATGTAGTTATTAGAAAGCAACATAAAGGACATTTGTACAAATGTAAATGCTAAGCATCCTGACGATACCGGTACCAATATCCTGGTTACAAAAGGTTATTACAGATTTGCAAGATATTACCATTGGTAGAAACTGGGTAAAGAACAGAAGTATCTATCCATGTTATTTCTTACTACTGACTATGAATCTACATTTACTTCAAGACAAAATGTTGAGCTTCTTTAAAAGACAATTAATTTAACATCACAGGACAAAACCAGTAACAAGATTGTGGTAGAGTAGAAGTTACACTCACCTCCTCCCAGAACCAAATCAGAATTGTAACTTATTATAGAACAGTCCACCTGAATAACCAACTGTAGACTAGATGAACAGAAGTCTTATAACCAAAGTTTACCAGAAAAGCCACACTGAGACTGGTAAGAAGGGTGGAGACTCAAATTTGGCAGGTCCTGCACCCATGTGTGGTGTCTGAGAATCCAGAGGGATAATCTCAGGTGCAAAGATCCTCCTACAAGGAGCAAGGGGGCTCAAACATGTGCTAGGCTCCTCAGCCTGGAAGATCAAAGCATAAAGGAAGAGCCCATATAACATAAGGATATGAAAATCAGCTAGGATTATGTCTATCAGTGGAGAGAAGGTGGCTCAGAGCAGACCAGAGTCATACAGGGAGACAGTGGGTTGTGTGGCTTTGGGGAGAGGGCCAAATAAACAGCTGCCAAGGTTCCTGTACTGAATCCCTCTCGCACACCACCCACAGAAGCCATCTTTCCTGGCTTGAGGACTAGACCTACCATCCCAACTCCCTGTGGCCCTGCCTGCCCTGCCCTGTGGAAGAGTCAGCTGGCTAAAACTAGGCTGGGACCACAGTGCAGTCTTTCTTGGAAGGTTATCCAGGAGGTGTGGGCAGATTCAGGGATGGCAGAGATGCACAGGGAGAAACTTGAGTTGCATGGCTCTAAGGTGAGGGCCTTTTTTCCTTTGACAACCAATTGGCACCACTGCTCTGTGTAGAGACCTCCTTCTATATAACCAAAACCTTGGCCTGTTTTACCCTGATAAACTAAGCTGGCCTCATGCTGATGACTGCATGAGGCCCCACCCCACCTAAAAGGTCTGCAGGTGGCAGCTGGCCTTGGTGTACAGAGATTTTTGTTGAGTGACCTCATATCAGCACTGACACTCTGAATCTGTATCAACCTGGTGACCACCACTTGCCCCTACCTGGTGACTCTCTGAGAACCTACCTTACAGAACTCCCGTACTGCCAGAGGCTCTTTCAGTGCCTTGGTATGCAGCTGGGCAACTCCCATGCACACCCAGGCCCAGCAGAGGTAGTCCTAAACTGTGGATCACTTTGTAGCTCCAAACAGCCCAGGGCTGGTCACAGGCAACTTCTGACATTGATCTGCATTGGAGGCCCTCCCATAAGGCCTGAAAACCAACATACCCTGGTGGCAGGCAATAGGCCCAATCAGGGAATGACCAAATTAGCTCCACAAGTGGCTACA
The DNA here is from genome assembly GCA_004024845.1 of Tonatia bakeri. Lineage (NCBI taxonomy): Eukaryota > Metazoa > Chordata > Mammalia > Chiroptera > Phyllostomidae > Tonatia > Tonatia bakeri. The sequence continues at coordinate 25,340 of PVIA01012425.1, forward strand.
CAAAGGGAGATCTCAGCATGTACCAGAACCTGCATAGCCACTTGTATACTGTGGTTGGGGGAGGGGGTCAAAACTCACAGCCAGCCAGCCAGCCAGAGGATCTCCTACCCATGGATGGACCAAAAGCAGTTGAAACTAAACTACAAGAGGGCTGACATAGTCCACACAAGAAACACTCCTGGAGCAACTGGCTCAGGTGATCAGAGATTCTGCAGCACTGAGACCCAGAGGACACCTACTACATAAGGCCACCATACCAAGAGTGGGAGACATAGTAGGTCTATCTAACACAAAAATACAGAGAAGCAGCCAAAATGGGGAGACGTAAGACATGCCCCAAATAGGCAGGGAAGGAGGTGGATGGCAGACCCAGAGAAGTAGTGGCTTGCAAACCGGTGGTCCCACATTCACACGCAGAGAAACCAGGAGGAACAACTGGGGAGTAAGAAAGACCATGCAACCAGGGTTCCAGTACTGGAAATAAAGCCTCAAACCTCTGATTGAAAACACCAGTGGGGGCTGAGGCGCAGCAGGAGAAACTCACAGCTTCACAGGAGAATTCGTTGGAGACAAACACAGTCCTAGAACATACACAAACCCACCCACCTGGGAATCAGCATGAGAAGGGCCCAAACTTGATTGTGGGTAGCTGGGGAAGTGACTGAAAACTGGCAGAGAGCAGAGCAAGCAGCACTGTTCCCTCTTGGACCCCTTCCCAACATACGGCGTCACAATGCAGCAACGTGGGTTGCCCCACCCTGGTGATCACCTAAGGCTCCACTCCTTACTACCTACCAGGTGTACTGAAAAAACAAAACAAAACAAAACAAAACAAAACAAAACAAAAAAAACCCAAACCCAAAAACAAAAATAAAATGCCCCAATGAAAGAACAGTTCAAAGCTCCAGAAAAACTACAACTAAGCAACAAAGAGATAGCCAACCTATCGAATGTACAGTTCAAAACACTGGTTATCAGGATGCTCCAGGAACTCACTGGATACTTCAACAGCATAAAAAGACCCAGGCAGCAATGAAGGTTGCATTATGTGAAATAAAGAAAAATCTACAGGGAACTAACAGTGATGAGAAGGAAATCAGGACTCAAATCAACAGTCTGCACTAGAAGGAAGAAACATTCAACCAGAACAGAATAAAGAAATAAGAATTTGAAAAAATGAGGAGAAGCTTAGGAACCTCTGGGACATCTTTAAACATTCTAAGATCAGAACCATAGGGGTGCCAGAAGGAGAAGAGGAAGAGCAAGAAATGGAAAACTTATTTGAACAATTAATGAAGGAGAACTTCCCCAATCTTGTGAAGGAAATAGACTTTTAGGAAGTCCAGGAAGCTCAGAGAGTCCTAGACAAGTTGCACCCAAGGAGGAACACACCAAGGCACATTATCATTCAATTACCCAGGATTAAAGATGAGGAGAGAAGCAGCAAGAGGAAAGGAGACAGTTACCTACAAAGGAGTTCCCATCAGACTGTCAGCTGATTTCTCAAAAGAAACCTTGCAGGCAAGAAGGGGCTGGAAAGCAGTATTCCAAGTCATGAAAGGCAAGGACCTACATCCCAGATTGCTCTATCCAGCCAAGCTTTCATTTAGAATGGAAGGGCAGATAAAGTGCTTCCCAGATAAGGTCAAGTGAAAGGAGTTCATCATCATCAAGCCCTTGTTAAATGAAATATTAAAGGGATTTATCTAAGAAAAAGAAGAACAGTAAAATGACATCTAAAAAATATGAACAGTAAAATGACAACAAACTCAGTTATTAAGAACCGAACCTAAAAACAAAAAGAAACTAAGCAAACAACTAGAACAGAATAGAATCATAGAAACGGAGATCATATGGAGGGTTATCAGCAGGGGAGTGATGGGGAGAGAGGGGGAAAAGGTATATAGAATAAGTAGCATAAATGCTAGGTACAAAATAGACAGGGGGAGGTTAAGAATAGTATAGGAAATGTAGAAGCCAAAGAACTTATTTGTATGACCCATGGACATGAACTGAAAGGGGGGAATGCAGGTGGGAGGGGGTGTGCAAGGTAGAGGGGTATAAAGGGGGGAAATGGAACAACTGTAATAGCATACATAATCAATAAAATATATTTTAAAAATGCCCCAAATAAAAGAATAGGAGAAAGCTACAAACACCCACAAACAGAACTAAATGAAATAGAGGTAATCTACTAGGTATAGAGTTTAAAAAACAATAGTTATAAGGATGCTCAAGAAACTTAGGGGAAGAATGGATAAGCTAAGTGAGAACCTCAACAAAGGGAGAGAGACAAAACATAAAAAAGGACAGAGAAACCATAAAATATAACCAGTCAGAAATGAAGAACACAATGTCTTGCTTACTATAATGCTTTCTGTTCAAGTGTGAGGTAGTACTGAGACTGCTAGACTGTTCTCCACTGAACCTTTGACCTTTAGAAGACCAAGATACACGTTGAGTCTCATAACCTTATGGGGTTCCCCCTTTAAACAGTTTACTTAGTTGCTTGCTCTCACTATACCCATTAGATGGGTCCACATTTTGCACCCTACTGAGGGTTAGTGAATTTAATTTCTGTTAGGAAGACCCCTACCAGGCTGCAGATGCTACCATCACCACAGCACCCCCACCCCGACACACCCTCCAGGATCATAGCCACAGAGTCACCTGTCTACATCACCCTAAGTGGACCCTTTCCTACCATCACCACTCAGGACTCTACAATCCTCCCATTCAAGCCCTCCAACAGTCCAGAATTATTAATAGTTATTTTCTTTCTCTCTTCAAACTGTGTATCAAGGGCTGACTTTTGGTAGATTGCACTGAGTCTAATATTTTTATACAATGGGCAGAAACCAGAGTTCATTTTGGGTGACTGCGATAATTACTAGGCACATTAGCAAGGTCAACAAAAACTTTTCCCCACCTTATTGGCCTACCTGGCTGATTTTTTTAAAAAGACTTTTTTATTTTTAGAGCTAAAGGAAGGAAGGGGGAGAGGGAGGGGTGGGGGAACAGAGAGAGAGAGAGAGAAACATCAATGTGAGAGAATCATCAATTAGCTGTCTCTCACACATGTCCCAACCAGGACCTGAACCCACAACCCAGGCATGTGCCCTGTTTGGGAATCCAACCACCAACCTTGAGCTTTTCTGGACGATGCCCAACCAACTGAGCCACACCAGTCAGTGCCCTGGCTGAGTTTTTAACACTGCCTCCATTTGCCTAAGAGAAGGCACCCCATTCAACCCTGCAGCTTGCCCAGATATTTTCTGTGGTGCTTAACTGCTTCCATGCAGTACACTTGCCATACAGTATGTGGCATTTGGCAAGAGCACCACATGTGCTTTATAATCCTCTGTATGTGCCCAGGCATCCATCACAAAGAAAAACATGACCTACACCGTGTCCCAAGGAGCATCATCCCCAAAGCACTGAGCCTCACAGTCCAGTCATAAATTACATCAGCTTCCCCAGCCAGTTAGTGACCACTGCACAGCTAGCGCCCTAGGTCCATTACACATTTGTGGTTTTCCATATGTGCACTTCTCTTCTTCTTGACCTCTTTGCTGGTCCAGAGAAGTCCTGTATATGCATACCAATGTACTTTAGTCTACTTGTCACCACACTTACACAAATCACTAAACAGGACCCTCAATCCATCTCTTTTTCTGTCTATCACATGAAAAGGATGTGGTATACATCCCCATTACACTGGAAGTAGGTCTGCTACTATTTCTTACAGGAACTGGGTTACATACCACAATAGGCATATAAGAACAAATTATTGAGGCAAACACCAACCTGTCAACTACATTGGCTGAGCATACTAAGGTGTTACTTCAAAGCGTAATGTAATACAACAAAAACATGCTTCTTTAGTGCAGAGGATTTTAGATAACCATTTGGCTTTAGATTACTGATTGGTTAAGGAAAGAGAAATGCACTTTAAGTACACCACTTGCTGCATGTATATTAATAATTCTGGACAAAACAAATTTATAAAAGATGGCCAAATAGGTACCAGTATTCCATAATCTCACCCAAGTTTTTAATCAAATACCTACCATAACCTTATCCATGGGCCTTGATTTTTTTCTTGGCTCACCCCAACAAATAGGGGGATGGTTACAAACAGGACTTCAAACTATCCTTTATCTACTGATGTTCTTGATTGGCATTTTTGCTTTACTCAAATGTTTCATATGCTAGGTGACCAAAACCCTGCCAGTGGCTGTTAATATCTCCACCATCTAGACAGTGCCCATGATTTTCCCTAAAGACTAAGGCCTAGGCATCACAGGGTCAATTGTGATGAGAAAAAAGCTATTTTGAGTTGCTGCCTAGGCATTTTACAGTATGACAACCCTGCTCACACTGTCCAGAGTATGGACAGTTAGATAAGGACCTGAGTTCAGGATTCCTGCCAGAAGTTTGTTTTCTCCAGGGTACCTCTAAACAATCACTTAGAGTCAAGCCTGTGAAAAGTCAGTGACCTCTGCCTCAACAACCTTGTAAGAAATAAGCGCTTACTACCTTGCTCTCTAGCTCCTGCCTGGGACCTGGACAGAGGACTGCCCTTCCCTCAACTCACTGCACCCCCAAACCCAGGCTTCTGGAATTTGTAAGTAATACATCTTGTGTCTTTACTTCCTTTGTGTGAGTATATTAAAACTGTATCTTCAAGCAAAACGACCCCGGGGGTTTTACTTCCTCAAAGTGGGAGCTCAGATGCTGAGAAAGCTACCTATCTACCCCAGTGTCTTGTGCCTGCACACTCAAAGGTCATAATCTACATATTAATTTAATACACCAGCTACAGGGTCTGAAACATGGCGTACTACAAAGCAAAAAAAAAAAGTTTGAAGAGACAGAACTAGCGTAAAACCACGTATGGCAGGAATGTTGGAATTACCAGACAAAGAATTTAAAATAACTGTGATTAATATGCTAACAGTTCTAATGGCTGAAGTGAACAGCATTCAAGAACACAAACACAATGGAAGCAGAGAGATAAAAACCCTAAGAAAGCATGAAAAAAAAATGCTCAAGATCAAGAACACTGGGATGTACATGAAGAACGCCTCTGACAGGTTCATTAGCAGCCTGTACACGGCCAAGGCAAGAATCTTGAGCTTCCGATATCTCAAGAGAAACACCCAAAAGAATCACCCAAAAGTGAAAAGCAAAGAAGAAAATTTTAAAAGCCAGACCAGAACATTAAAAGACAACAGGACACCTACAGAAGATATTAATATATGAGCAACAGAAATACCAAAAAGAGAACAGGAAAACTGTTTAAAAAAAAATAACTAAGAATTTCGCCCAAATTAATGTCAGATACCAAAATACAGACTCAGGTATTTCAAAGAACATAAAGTAGGATAAATGTCCTCTACCCCCAAATACCAGAAAAACTACATCTAGGCATAACATTTTCAAAGTAAAGAAAACCAAAGATAAAGAAAAAATATTTTGAAAGAGGGACAAAATGTCCTATTGACAGAAGCAAAGAATTACATCCAATTTCTCCACAGAAACCATTCAAGCTAAAAATAGAGTGAAATATTTCAAGTGATAAGATAATAAAAACCCCAGCAATGTAAAATTCCATAGCCTATGAAATTATCCTTCAATCTAAAAGAGAAATAAGACATTCTCAAACAAAAATTGAGGGAATTTGTGCCAGTAGACCTGCTATTCAACATATGTAAACAGCAGAACTTTACAGAGGGAGTTCCGGCCAAGATGGAGGTGCAGCAGAAACCCTTTGCTTCCTCGCACAACCGAAAGGAGGATAACAACCAATATAAAATCAATAAACAACCAGAAGTGCCAGAAAATCAAACTGTGTGGAACTCCAACAACCAAGGAATTAAAGAAAAAATCAACCAGAACAACCGGACAGATAAGAACCTATGGCGAGGCCTTGCGGGCAGGGCTAACTTAAGGGGAAACTGAGACTCAGAGTTGACTGTGGAATTGGTAGGCATTAAATAGGCGGGGAGAGGTCAAAAATGGTATAGAAAACAGAGAACCCAAAGGACTTATATGTACAACCCATGGACATGAACTATGGAGGGGGAAAGCTAGAGGGTGGGGGGTGTGGGCAGCGGGGGATAAAGTGGGAAAAATTGGGAAAACTGTGATAGCATAATCAGTAAAATATACTTAAAAAAAAAAAATAGACTTCCAGGAAGTCCAGGTAACTCAGAGAGTCCCAAAGAAGTTGCACCCAAGGAGGAACACACCAAGGCACATCATAATTACAGGAGCCAAGATTAAAGATAAGGAGAGAATCTTAAAAGCAGCAAGAGAGTAAAAGGAGAGAGTTACCTACAAAGGAATGCCCATAAGACTATCAGCTGATTTCTCAAAAGAAACTTTGCAGGCAAGAAGGGGCTGGAAAGTATTCCAAGTCATGAAGGGCAAGGACCTACATCCAAGATTACTTTATCCAGCAAAGCTATCATTTAGAATGGAAGGGCAGATAAACTGCTTTCCAGATAAGGTCAAGTGAAAGGAGTTCATCATCATCAAGCCCTTATTATATGAAATGTTAAAGGGACTTATCTGAGAAAAAGAAGACAATCAACCCCATGAACAGTAAAATGACACAAACTCACAACTATCAACAAATGAACCTAAAAGACAAACAATGAAAACAAAAACTAAGCAATTAGAACTATAACAGAATCAGAGAAATTGACATCACATGGAGGGATTTCAGTGGGGAGGGGGAAGGGAGGAATGGGGGGAAAAGGTACAGGGAAGAAGAAGCATAATTAGTAGGCATAAAATAGGTGGGGAGAGATAAAAAATGATATAGGAAACTCAAAGAACTTATATGTATAACCCATGGACATGAATGGGAGGGGAGAATGCTGGAGAGTTGGGTGGACAGGGTGGAGGGGGGATAAATTGGGAAAAATTGGAAAAACTGTAATAGCATAATCAATAAAAAATACTTAAAAAAATAAAATCATTCTGTAGGAAAAAAAATATCAAATTTGAATTATGGTTGACTTTCAAATGGAGAATATAGATTTTTTTCTTAAAAAAACAAAAAGAACTTTACAGAGAAAACTATAGGTCAAAAACTCAGATCTACATAAAGAAAGAGCATCAAGGGAGGAGTAAGTTAAGGTTAAAAAAAAACAAAAACCCTAGAAGAAAAAAACCCATTTTTCTTATGCTGAATTCCTCTAATAAAAAATAGTTTGTTTGAAATATTTGCCATGTACCATATTTTGCCATGTATAATGCACGTTTTTCCCCCCAAATTCTTGAGCAGAAAATAACCACATTATTTTACATAATGTAGATTATTTTGCATAATGTACATTATTTTACATTAGTACATACCCATTATGCATGGGTAGTACTAATTTGTTACCAGTACATAAAATTTCTTGTACCTTCTATCTGTTCTTGTTTTGAAATTATTTGTTACATAAAATTTCTTTTACTATATGTTCAAAAGTAAATGTTCAAATTCTTTTATCATATAAAAAACAAGTATCTAAATATAAATAAATAAAAAATTAAATTAAAAATTAAAACAAAAGATTTTTTTTCTCTGAAAGTTTGGGCCAAAAACATGGGTGTGCACTATACAGGGGAACACATTATACATGCCAAACATGGGGTGTGTGTGTGTGTGTGTGTTTGAAATGAATGACAGGAATGACACAAGGAATGGGAGGGAAGAATTAGGATTATTTGATTGACAGGTACACTACCTGTAAAGTGGCACAGTGTTACTTGAAAGTGATTTATTTGTAAGTATACATATGTTACAATCTCTAGAGCAACCACTAAAAAAAAGTAAAAAAACATATATTTATAACTGATACGCTAAGAAATGAGAGAAAATGTAAACAGCAAATGCTCAATTAAAACAAAAGGCAGGCCCTGGCTGAGTAGCTCAGTTGGATAGAGTGTCATCCTGACATGCCAAGATTGTGGGTTCGATCTCTAGTCAGTACAGATATAAGAAGCAACCGATGAATGCATAAAAAGGGGGAACAACAAATTGATGTATGTCTGTCTGTCTCTCTCTAAAAAAAAATCAATTAAAAACATTTAAAAATAAAAAATAAAACCATCAAAGGCAAAAAGAATGGAAATAAAAACAGGAACAAGGGCAACATAACAAGTTGAAAACAGTAACAAATATGCTACATATTAATTGAACTATATCAATAACTGCTTAAAAAGTCAATGGTCTAAGTGCACTAATTAAAAAACAGAAATTGTCAGAGCATATCAAAACATAAGGTCCAACTATATAGGGTATCTAACGAGAAAGCCACTTCAAATATGAAGGCACATTTAATTTAAAACTAAATGAATAATAAAAAAATACCATGCTCACTCTAATCAAAAGTAAGTACGAATACTATTATTCGTTTCAGAGAGAACAGACTGGAAAACAGGAAAGGTTATCGGGAATAAGGAAGGACATTATATAATGATAAAGGGGTAATTCTCTGAGGCATGATAACCTTAATGTGAACATGCGTAAACATGGAGAAACAGATGAACCTACTCACAGACTTTAACACCCCTCTCTCAGGTGAACAGGTCCATCAGGCAGAAAATCAGTAAGGAGATAGTTGAGCTCAACACCTCCATCAAGCAACTAAATATAATGGGCATCTACAAACTATTTCAGATAAAAACAACAAAATATGCATTCTTCTCAAGCTCACATAGAATAGTCACCATAAAATATACCTTTTAAAACACAACAAATTACAGGCAGTTTTGAAAAGGCAAAACTATTTTATCACAAAAAATATATATTTTTTAAATCCATGACTTGATTATCTGAAATAGCTTGTACGACCTGAATAAAGGGTCAATGTAATTCTATGAAAATACCAATGGCATTGTTCACAGAACTAAAACAAAGAACCCAAAAATTACATGGAATCACAAAAGAACCCAAGAACTGATGACAATTTTGAGAAAGAACAACAAAATTAGAGGTATCAGGCTACCTGATATGAAAATGAACACATTGCTAAGTGAAATAAGCCAGTCAGAGAAAGACAAATATCATATGAATTCACTCATATGTGGAATCCAATGAACAAAATAAATAAGCAAGCAAAATACAATCAGAGACACTGAAATAATGAACAATCTGAGAGTAACCAGAGAGGTGGAGGGAGAAGGGTAATAGCGGAAAATGGGGGTGGGAGGGCATCAAGGAACATGTATGGACACATGGACGAGGCCAAAGACAGTGGGTTCGAGGGTGGGAGGTGGGGATGGGTTGGGATTGGGGCATGGTGGGGTGAAAATGGAGAAAATTGTACTTGAATAACAATTAAAAAATAATAAAAAAAAGTAAGCCTTTATTAAAGGCCTATTATACTTACTGTACTAGCTGTTTAAGGAAAGAAAGATGAGTAAAATATCAATCCAACATGAGGAAAATTAGTTTCATGGGGAAAAAGAAAAAAAAAATGAACAGAAGACCTGAATAGACACCTCTCATAAGAGGACATAGATGGTCAATATACCTCATACCTGTCAGAATGCCTATCATCAATAAATCAACCAACAAGGGACCCCTCCCCCACATATAGCCCCACAACACAGCAACGTGGGTTGCCCCACCCTGGTGAACACCTAAGGCTCCGCCACTGACTACATAACAGGCCTGCTGAGACAAAAAAATATGGCCCAAATAGAAACAGATCAAAGCTTCAGAAAAAATACAACTAAGTGATGAAGAGATAGCTAACCTATCAGACGCCGAGTTCAAAACATTGGTAATCAGGATGCTCACAGAAATGACTTAGTATGGTCACAAAATAGAGGAAAAAGTGAAGGTTATAAAAAGTGAAATAAAAGAAAATGTACAGGGAACCAACAGTGAAGGGAAGGAAACTAGCACTCAAACTAACGGTCTGGACCACAAGGAAGAGATAAACATTCAAACATAACAGAATGAAGAAACGAGAATTCAAATAAATGAGGAGAGGCTTAGGAACCTCTGGGACAACTTGAAACATTCCAACATCCGAATCATAGGGGTGCCAGAAGGAGTAGACGGAGACAAAAAGTGAAAAACTTATTTGAAAACATAATAAAGGAGAGCTTTCCCAATCTGGTGAGGGAAATAGATTTTCAGGAAGTCCACGAAGCTCAGAGAGTCCCAAACAAGTTGCACCCAAGGAAGCACACACCAAGCCACATCATTATATTACCCAGGATCAAAGATAAGGCGAGAATCTTAAAAGCAGCAAGAGATAAGGGGACAGTCACCTACACAGGAGTTCCCATCAGAATGTCAGCTGATTTCTCAAAAGAGACCTTGCAGTCAAGAAGCAACTGGCAAGAAGTATTCCAAGTCATGAAAGTCAAGGACATACATCCAAGATTACTCTATCCAGCAAAGCTTTCATTCACAATGGAAGGGCAGATAAAGTGCTTCCCAGATAAGGTCAAGTTAAAGGAGCTCACCAAACCCTTATTATATGAAATGTTAGAAGTACTTATCTAAGAAAAAGAAGGAGGTCAAAAATATGAACAGTAAAATGACAACAAACTCACAACTATCAACAACTGAACATAAACCGCCTCCCCCCACAAAAATAAAAAAGGAACTAAGCAAACAACTAGAACAGGAACAGAATCACAGAAATGGAGATCACATGGAGGGTTATCAGTGGGTAGGGGGAGTGGGGAGAATGGGGGAAAAGGTACAGGGAATAAGAAGCATAAATGGTAGGTACAAAATAGACAGGGGGAGGTTAAGAATAGTTTGGGAAATGGAGAAGCCAAAGAACTTACATGTACATCCCATGAACATGAACTAAGGTGGAGGAATGATGGTGAGAGGCAGGGTATAGGGAGAAGGGGAATAAAGGGGAGAAAAAAAATGGGACAACTGGAATAGCATAATCAATAAAGTGTATTAAAGTTTTAAAAAAGAATGAAATCCCACCATCTGTGATAGCATGGATAGGCCTAGAGGGTATTATGGTAAGAAAAGAAGGCAGACACAGAAGGACAAATACCATATGATTTCACTTACACATGGAATCTAAAACACAATATAAATGAACAAATAAATCAGAAACAGGCTCAGATACAGAGAACAACTAGTGTTTTCCAGAGGGGAGAGGAGTTGGAGAACTGGGTGAAAAAAGTGAAGAGATTAAGATGTACAAATTGGTAATTACAAAAACAGTTACAAGGAAGTAAAGTTCAGAATAGGGAATATAGTCCATAATATTGTAATAACTATGTATGGTGCCCGGTGGGTACTTGAATTATCAAAAGATCGCTTTGTAAATTATGTAACTGTCTAACCACTATGCTGTACATCTGAAACTAATATAAATATTGAATGTCATCTGTAATTGAAAATTTTTTTAAAGTCCTGCTATTAATAAATACGATGTATTTCTATTTAATTAGGTCTTTTTTTCCCTCTTTTAGGAAAAATTTTAATATTCTCCAATAAAGATCTTATATATCTTTTGTTAGACTTACCCCTTGATATTTTTTAGTTTGTTTTCTGCTATTAAAAATAGTTATCTGGACTTCCGGTCACGATGGAGGTGTAGGTAGACGCATTGCGCCTTCTTGCACAACCAAAATAAGGACAACAAAAAATCAGAAACAAAATAACCACCAGTACTGACAGAAAATTGAACTGTATGGAAGTCCAACAACCATGGTGTTAAAGTAGACACATTCATCCAGACCAGTAGGAGGGGTGGAGTTGGGCAGCCAGGCGGGGAGTGCTCCTGGCAAGGCGGTGGCTGGTAGACCCTGGGCGCGCAAGGCGGCAGTGAGCGGACCCAGAGAAGTGGGAGATTGTGGAAGGGTGTGACATATAAGGTGACTGGCAGACCGGGTAGTCCCAAATTCACATGCAGATAAACCAGGTGAAATTGCTGAGTGAGACAGACTGTGCAACCCAGGGTCCCAGCGCCAGGAAATAAAGCCTCGAAACACCGACTGAAAACACCTGTGGGGGTTGAGGTGCTGGGAGAAACTCCCAGCCTCACAGGAGAGTTCGTTGGAGAGACCCACAGGCTCCTAGAACATACACAAACCCACTCACACGGGAATCAGCACCAGAAGGGCCCAATTTGCTTGTGGGTAGTGGGGGAAAGTGACCGAAATCCAGCAGAGAGCCAAGCAAGCGCCACTGTTCCCTCTCAGGCCCCTTCCCTACATACAGTGTCACAACCCAGCCACCTGGGTTGCCCCACCCTGGGGGTCACCTAAAGCTCTACCGCTCACTATGTAACAGGTGCATCAAGACAAAAAAAAAAAAAAGGCCCAAAGGAAAGAACAGATCAAAGCTCCAGAAAAAATACAAGTAGGCAACGAAGAGATAGCCAACCTATCAGACGCACAGTTCGAAACACTGGTAATCAGGATGCTAACAGAATTGGTTGAATTTGGTCACAAATTAGATGGAAAAATGAAGGCTACGCTAAGTGAAATAAAGGAAAATGTACAGGGAACCAAAAGTGATGGGAAGGAAACTGGGACTCACATCAACAGTG
>PVIA01012426.1:0-37998 GCA_004024845.1 Tonatia bakeri
GTGCACTCTTGGCCCCAGCTTTGGCTGGAGGGCCTGATTTGGGTGACCACAAGGCCCTGTCCTGTCCTCCCTGTCCTTCAGTTTCCTTATTTGAAAATGGAGGAAAATGTGTCATGAGGATTAAATGAATTAATATCTTTAAAATGTTTAGAACAGTGCCTGGTATATAGCAAGTGCTCAACAAATGTTAGCTATTATCATCACGGACACTCAGCCTCTTAAAAATCTTCCTGGGTCCTCACTGCCAGGAGATAAAGCCTCACTTCTCATTCAAAAGCAAACCAGGTCTCTCTTCACTCACCCTCTCCCCGCAACCCCATCAGGATCATCACCCTGCCCCCCAACCCCCCACCCCGCCCCCAGGGCCCCTCAAACCACACACAGGGCAGGGCTTGTTCCCAGGGGCCCTCAAAGCAGTGAGTTTCAAACACCTTGAGCTGGCAGGAGCAGAGGTCCAACAAGAAGAGATTTCATGGTCTCTCCTGAGGCAGGGCATGGCCAAGCCTCCTTATTCCCAGACCAGGGTGCCCACAGAGCAACCTGACCACTGGGAGAGGAGAGGAGAGGTAGGAGGGGTAGGTGGCATTCATTGCCCACCTGGAATTCCTTGCCATGGGGCAAGGGGAGGCCAGAGCAGAGTTTGCTCCCTGAGGGCTTCTCAGAGAGTTTGTTTAGGTCAGGACCAGGATCAGGAAGACTTTTCCAAAGGGGAAGAAAGGGTCTGTCTGGAGGTATAGTTTCATGGAACTGGCTTTTTCAGTGGTCTGCCTTCTTCTCCCTGAACATCATTTCTTTTCTGCTCAGATTGTCTGATTGTCCTTTAATGAACACTTACTAAATACTTTGCACTTTGCTGGTAATTTCTCACTTTCTGAAACCCCCCTGAGGAGGTATATACTCTCATCTTGCAGATGAGGAAGCCAAGGTTCAGTGGAGAGATTGCCTTTGAACCAGGACAGTGTGTCTCATTGTCCTACTGTTGCCACCAGAGACCAAGCCCGGGCCCATCCTCCTCCCTGCAGGCCCCTCACCTGGTCAACTACAGTGGATGGTCCTTGGCATATATAGCAGGTCTTAGGCCATGATCTCCCTTATCTTTTCCTGCAGGGACCTGGCTTCTCAGATGCTGCCAGTGACCAGTAAAAGCCTAAAGATGTCTCTGAGGCTGATGGTCCACTTGTGTGCATGTCAGTGGAACCAGGCATCACAGCAGATAGAACCAGACTTGTAGAACCAGAAGATGTACCTGATATTCCACAGACCTGCTTGCAGGCTATAAAAATATCAGGTGGACAAACCTGTGAGAGACTGGGGACAACTGGTGATATCTCACCGAGGTGGGTGGGGGCGCGCTGTGAGAAGTGTTTGGGAAAAAGGCCCCCCTGATTCACCTGGTCACACACATGGACTGCCCCTGCTCTGTCCTCACAACAAGCTGGCTGTAGTCCTTGGCACTGACGATGTCACCGAAGGTATTGGCCACTACCCATAGGAGCCCTCCGCCTAGAGAGTCAGAGGAAGCAAAAAGATATGGGAGTCAGGAGGACCTGGTTCAAATCCTAGCTCTGCCACTTCCTCACTGTATGATGCTTTCCTTATCTGAAACATGGGACTGATCCCTGGCAGGATGGGTCTAGGTGGGGCTTAATAAAGGTCAAGTAAGCACGGCACAGTGCTGGCCTCAAGGTGAAACTTTAACAAATGTTACTTCCGTACCTCTATTGGGGAGGAAAAATGATCCTCTACCCTTCAAGGTTCTTCTGGCTGGACTAATATCAAATTAACACAAGATAGATTAGCAGTAGAAAAGCAAATGAAAGAGGCCCTGGCTGGCGTAGCTCAGTGGATTGAGCGCAGGCTGCGAACCAAAGTGTCGCAGGTTTGATTCCCAGTCAGGGCACAAGCCTGGGTTGCAGGCCACAGCCCCCAGCAGCCGCACATTGATGTTTCTCTCTCTCTCTTTCTCCCTCCCTTCCCTCTCTAGAAATAAATAAATAAAATCTTTAAAAAAAAGAAAAGCAAATGAAAGATTAATAACATGTATACCTCCTTTATACATGGGAGAGACCCAGGAACACTGAGCAACTTGCCAAAGTGGCTGAAGCCACTGCCTTAAATGGCTTCAGCTAAAGAAACAAGATGATATTGGGATGAAGAGTCAGCTATGGGAGGTACCAGGAAAAGCATAGTATGCAAGGCAAAGGTTGTCCTGCCGATTTAAGTTCAGGCCTTCACTGATATGAGGCAGGCCCGGGACAGTGAGGGAGACACCCTTACAGGTGGATATTTCCCTCACAAATATAAATGTGTTTTACAAAGGGAAACTTCTTCATTTTCAGAGCTTCCCCCATATAGCCTTTTTCTTAAAATTAACCAGCCTAACATAATCATAATCAATAAACCCAAAGAGGCATATTTTGGGGTAGCAAACTCTGTTCCCCTCCACCTCCTCTTAGGAGCCAAGGCCCAGGAGACAGAGTTGAGCAAGCTGAAACACATCCCCAGGTCTGGAAGGATGTGTACTAACCAGTTTTTTTGTACATAGCTTTGAGGCCATTGACCCCACCTGTGCTGGGCCAGGCTGAGACCCTCCTGATCTTGAGCGGCCTCAGATGACTTTCTCTAGGGCCCACGCTGTGCAGAGTGAGTGTCAGCCACCCAGCCTGGGCTCCCAACCAAAGGAGCAGCAGCACATGGAGAGATGGCAGCTGAAGGCCCTGGTGAACAGGGTCCTGTCCTAGGCTGTGGAGAGTCCCCTAAGATAAAGGACCCCTGATCGGGTGAGATGGGCACTGATGTGTAGAGAGAAAGCTTGGAGGGACACAGTGTAATCACCTGAAGTCATTACCAGCAAAGTTGGACTGTGGTTCTTGAGTTCAGCAAAGAAAGAATTCAGAGCCAGGATCTCAAATTACAGGAAAACGTTTACTTAGAAAGTTACAGAGACAGTAGAAGTGAGCCAGCCGGGCTGCACAGGCTCAGGAAACGAGTTACAGAAGCAAAGAAGGGCCCTTGGAGCTTATGAGAGAGAGAAAGGTAAAGGTAATGCACCAGGGGCAAGGAAAAGGCGCTGCTGAGCTCCTGAGAGGGCTAGCAGAGCGATGTGGGTCCTTCATTTTCAGGGTGTTAGAGACTGGCAGTGTGGGGGAGGTCTTAGGGTCTTAGTGGAAGATCTCAACAGAATATTCATCAGCTTTATGCTGCTGTGCCAAAATGAGATTTACCATATTTCTAGGACTATAAGATGCACCAGACCATAAGACGCACCTAGGTTTTAGAGAAGGAAAACAGGGGGGGGGAAATATGAAGCAAAAAAATGTGGTAAAATATTTAATAACATAATATTTCACCAATGTAAATGTAAACTCTTCTACATTTACTAGCCAGGTAAGCTACATTCGGACTATAAAATGCATGCCCCATTTCCTCCCAAATCTGGAGGGAAAGTGTCCTTATAGTCTGAAAAATATGGTATCCCCCTGAGTTCATCCATCCTTGGGTATGGTTGGCACCAGTGGCACTAATTGGATTTTTGTTACCTCTCTCTCCAAGCAGGGTGATTTAAGCTATTTATCCTCTGTTAGGATGAGAGTAAACCATTTACTCCAAGTGTCCTTGGTTACAGAAGACAGGACTTTGTGATTCACTAGATGGCTATAAACTGCTTGGCCATTTATCCATATTTTGCTGTGGATAATGTGCACTTTTCGTGTGTTTTTGAGGGAAAAATAATGATGCACATTATACATGGGTAGTACTAATTCTGTATCTATATAAATGTTTTTAATTCTTTTATTTATGCCTATATGTTGAAAGTGTAACTCTAGAAAGCAATAACAATATCTGTATGCAAAATAATACCCTGGAATACAATAACTGGTTTTGTTAAACTTGTAATAAAAGCAGTTTCAGCCAGTGGTTCAATGACATGAAACGAAGAGCGACATATTGTTATCCACAGAACAAGACAGATGGTGCTGACAGTCATCCACTTGGTAAGACAGGTGATGCCAACTTCACTACCACAGGGTGAACAACATGACGTTTCTCTTCATACACTTTAGGCATGAGAAATTATTGGAAAATATCTTGGAAAATGTCAAAATGGTTTTTGTATACTGCAAGCTTTAAGCTAAAAGTTAATAAATATGCTAAAAAGCATGGCAACAGAGCTGCCGAGAGACACTTTGGACCTCCTCCCTCAGACAGTGCCATCAGACTGTGGAGGCAAGAGGAAGAAAAGCTTTTTCAGATGCCAAGATACAAGAAGGTAGTGCAAGGGAAACCCCCACAGTGGATGGAGGTGGAGCAGGAGCGAAGACCTGGATTCTGGAGCAGTGTCAGACTAGGATCTGTTTTGACCAAGGTGATGCAGGAAGAAGGTGAAAGGATTGCATGAGAAAAAAGCATTGATGATCTCTCAGGGGTACCTAAATGGTGCTTTAAGTTTATGAAGAGAGAAGGTTTGAGTATGATGACATGAACGAAACTTGCCCCAAAACTTCAGCAACCTATGAGAACCAAGTTTTGGAATTTCATTCTTATGTTCGCAATCTTTGAAAGACTTAGTACAACTTTGAGCTGTCCAGAATCGCCAACATGGATGAGGTCCCACTCACCTTTGATGTGCCATCCAACAGAACTCTTCACATCTAAGGAGCAAAGACCATGGCTTTTAAAACTAGTGGTCATGAGAAAACACATTTCACTGATGTTTTAGCCTGTTGTGAAGATGGGACAAAGCTACTACCTACGATCATCTTTAAAAGTGTGTTGCAATGCTTCAAGACCAGGCAGGTTCATGGTATTCACACAGATGAAATAATATTCCTAGAGCCCTTGGGATGTCTGGCATGCCTTTACTCATGGGTGGGTGAGCCATGCACATGGCAAGCTGCATGTCTCCCT
This sequence comes from Tonatia bakeri, assembly GCA_004024845.1. Classification (NCBI taxonomy): domain Eukaryota; kingdom Metazoa; phylum Chordata; class Mammalia; order Chiroptera; family Phyllostomidae; genus Tonatia; species Tonatia bakeri. Next base: position 4,909 of record PVIA01012426.1, read on the forward strand.
GCATGTCACACATTATGGCCCTTGCTCCCTAGCATGGCACCCATCGTGGCACCTGTCCCCTTGTGTGTCTCTTATCATCGCCCCCAGCAGGGAGTCCCTACCTATTTAAGTACTAGAGGGGAACAAAGCCAGAAAACTGCAGAACATTACATAACATAACATAATTCTGTGCATGTAAGACCACTTCACGTTATGGGAACAGTTTATCAGACCCAGTCTAAGGGCTATGAGAACACTAGTTATCAGGCCCCTCCAAGGCTATGGCAACACTGCTCCCCTTAGCTACCCAGACACCTGAGTGAGGGAGCCAGACTGCCTCCACTTACCCTACAAAAAGTGTTTCTAAAAAAAAGAAAAAAAGATTCCAAGTGGTGTTATTGTTCACGCACATGAAAAAGGATGGATGAATGAAGAAGGAATGAAAATCTGGTTTAACAAAGTCTGGACATGAAGGCCTGAAGGATTATTTAAAAAAAAAAAAAACAGCTCTGTTTGTTTTGGATAACTTCAAAGCCCACGTTACACAAAGTGCAAAAGCAATCACAGCAGACTTGAAAACCCAACTTGCTGTGATACCTGGTGGGCTAAGCACCCAACTACAGCTTCTTGGTGTGTCAGTAAACAAGCGCTTTAAAGCCCTAATGAAGAAAGATTGGACATCGTGGATGCAGTCAGCTGGTAATGATTTAACACTTACAGGCAGGACCAAGAAAGCATCCATCACCCAGGTTTGTGATTGGATCCTAAGATTGTGGAATGATGTCAAGAAGGAAGTGGTTGTGAACTTATTTAAAAAATGTGGCATCTGTTCAAGCCTTTTGCCCATTTTTTAATTGGGATTTTTATCTTCCTGGAGTGGAGTCATGTGAGATTTTTATATATTTTGGAGATCAAACCCTTGTCCAAGGTATCATTGGCAAATATGTTTTCCCATAGAGTTGGTTCTCTATTCATTTTAATGCTGTTTTCTTTACCTGTGTAGAAGCTTTTTAATTTGATGAGGTTCCATTTGTTTATTCTTTCCTTTATTTCCCTTGCCCTAGGGGACATATCGGTGAAGATGTTGCTGAGTGGAATATCTGAGATTTTCCCCGCCTATGTTCTCCTTTAGGACTTTTATGGTGTCACGACTTATATTTAAGTCTTTTATCCACCTTGAATTTATTTTTGTGTATGGTGTAAGTTAGGGATCGAGTTTCATTTTTTTGCATGTAGCTGTCCAGATCTCCCAACCATTTGTTGAAGAAGCTATTTTTGCTCCATTTTATGCTTCGTCCCCCTTTGTCAAATATTAATTGACCATATGCCCCCCAATGTTCATAACAGCACAATTTACAATAGCCAAGTGTGAGAAGCAACCTAAGTGCCCATCAGTAAGTGAATGGATCAAAAAACGATGGTACATTTACACAATGGAATTCTATGCAGCAGAGAGAAAGAAGGAGCTCCTTCCCTTTGAGACAACATGTATGGAACTGGAGAGCATTATGCTAAGTGAAATAAGCCAGGTGGTGAGGGACAAATATCATATGATCTCACCCTTAACTGGAACATAATTAACAAAAGAAAAAAGCAAACAAAATATAACCAGAGACATTGAAATTAAGAATAATCTAACAACAACCAGAGGGGAGGGGTGAGGGGACAATGCAGGGAAGGGTTTTCAGGAACTATAAAGGACACACAGACAAAACCAAGGGGGAGGGTGGAAGCAAGGGAGGAAGGTGGGTTTGGCTGGGGTGGGAGGGAGTAGTGGGGGGTAAATTGCAGACAAATGTAATTGAACAATAATAAAATAATTTTTTGAAAATGTAGCATCAACAATGCCATAGATGGAACTGAGGACAGTGAAACCTACCAGAATGAGGAGAGGAACTCTTCAGAAGACCCCAGTAATGTAGAAATTGAAGAAGATGATACCTCTGATATTGACAGTGAAGAGTTCTTGGCCTTCTATGTTGCATAAGTATCATGAATTTGTTACCGGTACATAAAATTTCTTGTACCTTCTTTCTGTTCTTACATTTTGTAATTATTTATTACATAAAATTTCTTGTGCCATAATATGTTCAAAAATAAATGCTAAAATTCCTTTATAATGCAAAAAGAAAGTGTCTAAATATTAATCAATTAATTAAATATTGATTAATAATATTAATTAAAACAAAATATTAATTAATTAATTAATTAATTGAAACGAAAGATTTTTTCCTGAAAGTTGAGACCAAAAATGTGGGTGTGCATTATACACAGCAAAATACAGTAACTATCAGCCTCAGTTACCCCGTTTCATTTGTCCTGGCTTACTAGCCTGTCTCAAAGTGACCCCTAGCAGGTTGGGTTTTCTTTTCTCAGTAATGCTGGGTAGAAGTCCAAGGACACATCCTTCTCCCAAACCCTCCAAACTCTTCTCAAACAAAATCTAGCAAAGGATGATCCTTGACCTGGCTCCTGCCACAAAAGGATGATGGCCACCAAGGGGACAGAGAGGATGTGCTGCTATAGCACAGATGTTTCCAATTTATCTTACTCGAACAATTGGCTTTTCCTAAAAGCAGCTTAAGATAGCTTATAATGAGGGGAGAAAGGTGGGGATGGATGGCTGGGGTGGTATGGCTGGGGTCGTGGGGAGACATGGGTGGAAAGGCAGACAACTGTACTTGAACAATAAATTTTTTTAAAAAAGATAGCTTATAACAAAAAGCTTTAACAATAAGGCTAATACTAAACCAAATACAAAAAAATTTATGAACTGTGGGAAAATAAAGTAGGACTTAAATATATTTGATGAGCTTAATAGACTCATGAATATGCATCTGAGTATAATAGCAACCATGGTAAAAGGAGAAATAAGACCAGTTTCTGGAAAGGGGTTAGTATACTAGTCTTATATTTTTTTCTTGAAGCTTTGTATAATAGTAGGCATTGAATATTGTGAAGGACAACCATTTACTCCATATTTATAAAAATCCAGAAGCAGATTAAATCAGGCTATTTGGCTCACAAGGACCTCTGAGAAAGGAAAAGATGTGTATGATATTAAAGTGCAACCCAGTGAGGATGACTGTGGTCCAATATAGGCTATCTGCCTTGGCCTACTTATTCCAGGACTTATGCGTTATGTCATTTGCACTGCAGACCAGCATTTCTGAACTTTAATGTGCATGCAGTCTCTGGCAAGTCTTGTTAAAATGTGGTTCTGATTCAGGTCTGAGGTGGGCTTGAGATTCTGCAATTTAAAACCCTCTTGGTGGGGGAGGTGGGTGTAAGAGGACTAAATAGTAATGGGGAAAACATACAATAAAGATTAAATTTTAAAAAATCTGGCTCCTGTAGCTCAGTGGATAGAGCATGGGATGTGAACCAAAGGATCCCACTTAGATTCCCAGTCAGGGCACATGCCCAGGTTTCAGGCCAGGTCCGTACTTGGGGCCATGTGAGAGTCAACCACACATTGATGATTCTCTCCCTCTTTCTCCTTCCCTTCCCTTCTCTCTAAAAATAAGTAAATAAAAACTTTAAAAAAATTAAAAACAAAAACCCTTCCAGGTTATCATGTGCACCACATTCAGAGCAAGGGTCTGAGGCCCAGACTTCTATAGCCGTGTGCCTGAACAATCTCCCCCATCTTAAAGGCAATGCAATAGTCCCACAGACACACAAGAAGGATGTGCTCCTGGGCTCACTGAATGCTCCCTGGTGGTGCTGGGCCAGCTTCCTATGTTCCCACTGGTCACCTATGGCCTAATCACATGCCAAGACACTTGGTCTTACAGAAAAATTTATTAAGTACCATGGACAAAAGAAAAAAAAAGGATTTTACAGAAAGTAACCTCACAAGGTGATCTGAAATTCCTAACTGGGCAGGTCATGGTAGGTAAGTTATGTGCTGTGGGGGGGCTCCACCCGCAGGGCCTCCCGGCCGCCATGGATGAGAATAAGTCTACAAGACATGATCTGCTTGGGGAGGAAAGGTCACTCAAAGGAGAAGGGCCAGGAGCCTGTTCCTTAATGGGCTTTTATTGGGTTTGTTTTGCACAGGAATACAGATAAAGCTCATTAATCATTGTCAGGTAGTAAGGATCAAACAATAGATAACAAAGAACTCTGAGGGCCTATTTTGGGTCAGGATCAGATAGCTAAAGAGCCGTAAAACTTTGAGGAACAAACTTACTTCTTGCTTGAACCCTTATCATTTAATTGAGAGCATTCTAAACAAAGCAGGTTTCACGGGATTTTACATATTCTTTCTTAGGCTTGATCACCAGGTAACCCACCCTTTCCAGTACAGGGCTTCACCACCCTGTCATTGTTTCAGGCTTAGGTGGAGCAGGGGAAGTAAGGCAGTCAGGAGATTAGGAGACTTCTCGCAGACAGAATGAGGACTCAGGCTTTGTCAAAGCCAAGGGGCGAGGGTCCATCACCCCCTTTTGCTGTACCCCCCAAAGTCCTTCCTTGGGGGCCTCCCACATGATCATGCTTGTCTTAGGTCATTCCCCACTTGGGGAATCTTACCCGTCATTGGCTAACCGACCAAGCACTGGGGCCAGCCAGGGTCAAGTAAAGTGGTCAGAGGTGGTGTTTCTGCCAGGGAGATAAGCTTTGTCTCCTTAGTGGCTTCTGGTCTGAAGGTCACTCACTCAGCCTTAGCCATGGGGGAGTTACAGCCTCTGAAACCAGGCAGGGCAGTTTCCAACAATGTGCCAGGCATATAACTTTCCTAGTAAAAGGTTATCCTTGCCTTAAGCAAGCCTTGTCCCTTGTTTTGTGCATCCAGGTTAACACACCTTTGAAATGCCTCTTTTCAGACCCCTCAAGCAAAACCACCCTCAAAAGAGCTCATAATCTTGTTAACTATCCTGTCCGCCAATCCCCACGTGGCTTTCTTCCTTCTTGTAATCTTCCTATGTTCCTTCCTTAATTCCAAATGGACAAAAGAAGATGCAAACTGTCATTTTAGGATGTACTTTCCTCAATCTGTTTAGATCTTGCTTCCAGGCACATCCTCTGTTTGGCTCAAATGAATTTCTATAAAAATTCTCCATAGGTTTGGACTTTAGTACTTTGACAGTATCAACTGTGTGCCAGGGAGCAACCTTGGAAAAAAGGTTGCTTCTGCTCACCCCACCCCCAGTTCTTTATCCACCCTTCCCTTTTAGCAGCTGCCCTTAGAACCTTCTCCACACTCTGGTGCTGGCCACAGTTAAATCTCCGAGGATACACCATTTTCATCCCTCTGGGCTCAGAGAACTCCTCCTCTAAGGAGAGTTCCGTTTCAGCAGAGGTCCAGAAGGAGGGCAGCTCTATACCAAAGTAGAGTACCAAGGCCTGGGGTGCAGAGATTTGATGTAGGGACGGGTGTATGCCAGTGCCCTGTCACAAAACAAGGTACCATGTGAGAACAGAGTCTGTAAGCTTAAATCCCAGGCCCCAAGCACACTCTTGCTGGCTTGCCTTCCCATTCAGTGCTGCTCCCTCACAGACCATCCCCATCATTCTCACTGCCTCAGCTCCCGCAGGTTCTGACAGGGCTTAACCCACTGAGTCATTACGGTGGCAGGCATGACCTGTTTGCCCAAATCATCCTAAAGATCCCCATCCCATGAATTTGTGGGTGAGGAAAGGGGCAACATACTAAACCTGACAAGCTCAGGGGAGGTCTGCCTTACAAACTCAGAGACCAAAAGTAACCAGAGAGGATGGTTTGAACATAAAAATTCCTAACGAAGGGAAAGGGGATAGGAGGTAAAAGACGGCAAAGAGGGGATAAATGGTGACAGGAGACTTGACTTTGGGTGTGAACACACAATACAATATACAGATGATATATTACAGAATTGTACACTTGAAACCTATATAATTTTATTAACCAGTATCACCCTAATAAAGTCAATAAAAATTTAAAACTAGATAAAAATTCTTAACTGAAAGGAGACCACAGCTGTAGTCACGTCCTAGGCCTGGACGTGACTTTACGAAAGTCAGAGTATGCCTGTTGTCTTTTTCCGATTAAGATAACATACGTTTATTGATCGATTTTTATAGAAAGAGGATGGGGGTGGGGGGTGAGAGACATCAATTTGTTGTGCCACGTATTTATGCATTCATTGGTTGATTCTTCTATATGCCCTGACTGGGGATCAAACCGACAGCCTTGGTGTATAAGGACTGCTCTAACCAACTAAGCTGTCTGCCCAAGGGTAAGATAACATACCTTTGAAATGTCAGCGTAATCTCCTTTTCCAGACTCCTCAGCACACAACCTCCCAGCAAAGCAGGAGACCACAGAACTCCTCATTGTTATCTTGTTCCCTGCATACCATCTCTATGTGCTGTAAATGTTGTTAACTATCCTCTACCCACCAAAGCAAAAGAAGTATGTCTCTCTGACTCTTTGTCCAATCCCAGAGACTGCCCCCTTTGCTTTCTCCTGCTCCCTAATCTACTGCCACTGTATTTCAGGCAATCCCTTAGAGCTCCCCCTTTGATTCTAGTGTGTAAAATAAGCTGCAAAACTGCCTTTCTTCAGAGTGTTTTCTCAGTCCATTGAGATTTTTTTTTCTTCCTGGCAATTGTCATCAGTTTGGCTCAAATAAACTCATAAAAATTCTCTATAGGTTTGGACGTTTCTTACATCGAGAAATTGTAGCCTCATTCCCTCTCTCACAGAGGCGAGTAGCTCCCTGTGCTCAACTTTGGAGGAGTCTCACCAAGCCTGGGTGAGAGGGGAGGTGAGCACAGGAGAGGGGCCCCTTCCCTGGGGCTGCTGCCCGGTCGCTCAGGCAGGACTGCATCTGCGTGACTTGGCTCCCAGCCAGCGCTGTCAGAGTACATCCGGGCACACAGCTTCTCCTGACCACCTGGCTTTGACAGTCAATTAGAGTATTTATTTTGTGAAATGGATGTGTTCTGCCCCAGCCTATAAATGTTGCATCAATCTGAGAAGCTGAGAGGGAACAACAGCTGTCCCTTCTCTGACCCAAGCAGGAGATGACTCTAGATTCTCATCCTGGATGCTCCTGTCCTCTTAACCAAAAGGTTAGCATTGTCTTCAGGAAAAAGGGAAATCTTAAGAGGCTGACAGCCATAGGCTCTATAAAGAGAATATTCAGCAACTCCAGGTATAAATATGCATTGGTGGGTGCACTGGGTATGTCCTCTGTACCAGCACCCTGTTAGCTCTGAGGCAGGCAAGGGAAGAGAAAAAAAGTAGGCAGAAGGAGGTGAGAATCGGAAAGCATTAATTCAACAACTATTTACTGAGCACCTACTATATGCTAGGTACTGGGAATACAAAAGTGAATGAGACAGAAAAACACTTCCTGCCCTGGGGAGCTAATATTTCTGTGGGTGTCATTACCCACCATGACCTGCCTAGTTAAGATTTAAGATCAGATCACCCTGTGAGATTACTTTTCTCAGAAAGACCTCTGCCAGTAAGTAAAGCTCTCAGATCTCTCTCTCTCCAGCTCATGGGGAACCCCACAAAGATGCCTATCAAGTCTATGCTGGACAGATCCAAGGATCCTTCCAAGAATGCTGAAAGACCTTAGCACCTCCATTTCCCAAGTTCTATTTCTTGTGCCACCCATTGTAGTTGCAGGAAGGATGCTCAGAGATCCCCATCAGGCTAGACCAGATATTTGGAGAGCACCTGCTCTGTGCAGGGCACCACACTAGGGGCAACTCACCATCCAAAGGCAGGCACCAGGCAATGGGCACCTGTATCCCAAGCACTTGGAACATTGTGTGGCATTGGGGGGCTCCCTGAGGGTTGAATGAATAAAGGACCCATGAGAACTTCCACAGGAGCTCAGAGAGGGTGGTGCTCTGGCTCAGGGTAATTCAGGAGGTCCCCTGAAGAAGAGAGGAGAGGATGAGGGCCAGGCAGAACAGAGAGCTGGAAAGGGAGGATATTTTAGACAGAAAGAAACCCATGGAGGTGAGAAAGCACAAGATGCTCACGGGTGGGTCTTGGTGGGGGTAGGGAGTGGAGAAGAGGCCCTCACAGCAGCATTCCCACCACAGGGATGTCCAAATTATGCCTTTTCATTCCCACTGTGCTCTCGGAGGCCCAGTTGTGGGGCCATTCTTGAGGCCCAGGCCCCATGCCTCTGTCCTCAGGGTTCAGATAGCCCCTGTTAGGGCTTATCTCTCCAGCACAGGTTGGCTTCCTGGTGTAATTTGAAGCTCTTTAACAGGGGCTGGTGGAATACGCCCTCCAGCAATATTTCAGGAAGAGCCCAGGGTCAGATAACTCCTAGTTAGCCTCCCAGAAGAGAAGCAACCTTGGTGTCTGACTTAGCCATCACGAGCCCCCATGTCCTCCCCCATAAAGAGAGAGGAATGACTGTCAGTAGCATCCTGGTGTGAAGTCTTGGGTGAGACAGGGCTTCAGATGAAAGCACATATCTCTGGGAAGCTACCCAAAATGTACTCTCCCCCTACTGCTGTGCTGTGATGCCATCAGCATGAGGAACAGCAGGGCAATCAGCCCTGCTGGAGGCAGTCTTTCCCAGGGGTAGAGTGGTCGTTTGGAGTCCACGAGGCCCAGACCCAGAGTCCAGCTTCAGAGTCCCCAGCAGCTCCTGGAAGCCCAAGGATCTTGAAACCTTAGGACTATTGGGAAGGGTCAAAGGTCAGCCCTAAGGGTGGACAAGAGACAGAGATGTGATAGGACCACGCAGGCCTGAGTGCAGCTTTGTTAAGGGGTTTTTGCTGCCTGCTTCCATTGCACAGAAGAAGGAAGCCAGATCCAATCTGGCACGTCGGCCTCTTACCATCTGTGCCTGCCATTTAAAGTGGGTTATGAAACAGACGTGGACTTGCGGTGTCGCTCTGAGTAAGGGAGCAGGTCTTGGAAGTCATTCTGGCCTCCAGGCCCTTCTTGTCCTGGTTAACAGGAGTTCTGCGCACTTTAACGCGAGTAGGGTCGGCAGAGGGGAGGGGCGCAGATACAGAAGCTACGGGACTGACTCCGAATATTGGGCTAGGAGCGGAGGGTCTTTGCTCGCTGCTTCCGCCGCCCCAGCTGCAGAGCCCTGCGGGGACGCGGACCCTACAGCTCCCGGATTGCGGCCCTGGGGTAGGTTGGGGAGCCTCACAAGACGCAGCTAGCCGGCTGACCGCCAGTCACCTCCCCCGCAGGGGCGGACCCGGGCAGGCGGGCGGGGCCCGAGGGGCGGGGGCGGGGCCTTGGGGCGGGCTGTCCGCCTCCTCGGAACCTTCAGCCTCAGCGGTTTCTCGGAGCGGCGGGAATAAGAGGTGAGTGACCCGTTTCCCGTCCGGTGGCTGGGCTGAGGCTGCGCCCTGTCCCAGGACTCCGGGACCACGAGACCTGGCACTGCCCCATTGCCCCTCTGCGCTATCGCCGTGCAGAGGCCACAAGTCTGCAGGCGGCCGTGGCCGCCGGGACCCAGCCACGTGTGCCCCGAAGCGGAGAGTCGGGTCGCAGGTCCCCACCTCCTCGCGTCCTTCTTACTTCACAGACGCCAGCCAGACGCGTGCGCCGCCGGGGTGGGCAGGGTCCTGTGCGCCCTGCGCTTGGCGCGGAACTAGGGGGAGCCGGCTTCGGGACCCCTAGGTGCAGCCCGGGCGCCCCTTACGTGCACCCGCGGTGTTGACTGGCTGGTGTTGCCGCAGCCTGGCTGGGAGCAGTGGGCTGCGTCTCCTAGGTCGGAAGAGGCCGGACTGAGCAGTGTCGGCCTCTGCCCGAGAAGCTCTTGCCTGGCGAACTTACTTCTCCCGTTCATTCCCCTGAAATTTGGGATGGGTGCCCGAAGACGTATAGTTGAAACTGGTCACTCTGGGAAAATGAAGGGAAGGGTATGCTAAGCTAATATGGGGGTGGGCAAAAGTAGGTTTACAGTCGCAATACAGATAATACAATAATAAATAATACAAAAGTACAAGTAATACAATAATTAATAAAAATCCAAGAATACACTGTTTCGCATACTCACAACTGTAAACCTGTTTACCCATCCCTGTATGTTGTTCAGGGACTAAGAGGCGGGATCCACGCAGAAAATGAAGGCAGATCCTGCTGGAGCCCTGACAGGGGGCATGGAGAGGCCTCCTAGGTGTCAGAAATAGGCGCTCCAGAAGTGGAGGTTCTCAGAATACTCCCAGGGAAGTATTTCGTCCATCAATGCGGCGATGATGTAATAAGAGCAGACATTTATTATTCATTTATCTGTGCCAGGCAGCTTGCTTTGCACATGGTATTCCAGTTAATCTTCAGGACAGGAAGGCACCATTATTGTCTAGTTAAAGATAGGGAAACAACTTCAGAGAGCATTGGCATTTTGTGAAGGTACACAGGTAGCAAGATGTAGAAGTGGATTTGTACACAGCCTGATTTGGGAGCCCAGAAGAGCCTACCACTGGAAAGGAGGCATGTTCTCAGGACTGTGGCAGCCCTAGAATGAAAGTGCTGGAGGCCAGATTATTCACAGAACCAAAGTGTCTCACTTGGGTGTGCCCCTTCAGTCACCTTTGTGGTTTGTTAGAAATACAGATGCCTAGGTCCCACCCACAGCTGACGGAATCTGAGTCTGTAGCGTGAAACCCCAGCCCCACATCCAGCCAAGAGCACCTAGGCAGCTGGGACCTGTTTTACTCTTCTCTGTCCCCAGTGGCCTACGGAGGGGACAGCATGGAGCATGTGCTTAATCGTTATCTGATAGATGAGTGGATTTAGTGGGGCAGGGAGCATTATCCCTGGGGTAGAGAAGGTTTCCTGAAGGAGGCCTTGAATGGATAAGTGGCCTCAGCCAGACAATGTGGGAGGAAGCCCTGGAATTGGCATGGGATGACACTGGCCTCAGAGCCATCAGGGAGTTAGGGGGTCGGATAGGCAGCCCAAGCCTGCTGAGCTCTCGAGGACCTGGCCTGGTCATATTGGGACCACATGTCCAGCCTGGAAGTGCCAGACAGGTGAATTCTTCTCCTGTTCACATTTCCTTTCCATTGTCCCATTGCCCTTCCCTCCTTGGACTTACCAGAGTGTTCAGCAGGGCTTCAGGTAGCTTAAAAGTGAAAGTGAATGACCAAAGTCCATAGCTGCACAACTCAGTGGTAGAGGCATGAAGTGGCTGAACTGATTGTAGGGAAGGGCACCTGGCTTTGGAATCAGATGGACCCAAGTCTGAATCCTTGCAGCTCTTTCCCATGTGATGACCTTGGCACAGTCCTCAGTTCTCTGACCTTGTTTCTTCATCTGTAAAATCTTGCTAAGGGCTTTGCACCTGATATTCCTATAAACAGGGGACAGTAATGCCTGCCTGGGTGATTAATTGTTTGAAGGGCAGTGCTTTTAGGAGTGCAGTGAATATCAGATTCCTCCCCCTTCCCCTGGGGTTTGAGTGTTGATCAGCTGGGGACCTTCCAGGCTCATTGCTCTCCTAGCCTGGACCCCTCGGTTCACTAGAGAAGGTAACTAAGGCCCAGAGAGTGGCCTCCAGCCCAGCCTTAGGACTCCCTGCTGAGTGCCCTGGCCCATGACTCCCACACTAGGACAGGTCTGTGCCTCCTGCTTCATAAAACCTCAGCAGGCAGGGGTGATGTTCAGGTAGGCTGGGGTAGGGGGAAGCAGGCTGTTCAGTGATACCCAGGCTCTCTGGACTCCACCTGAGGCTGGAATCACCTTCCCTGACCTCCCCACCAAGCAGAGTGGCCAGGTTTTCCTGGGCTGGGCAGTTAGTTGGAGCTGTGTAAGTTAAGCACTCCATGAAATTACTTTCTAGCATCTGGACCAGGAATGGGCCTCTTAATTTAGAACAAAGAAACTTGCCAGCTTAAGGCAGCTGTTAAAACCTAAGGCCAAGTTGGCTCTTTTCCTCCCTCCTGGGGGTTGGATGGGTGAGTGCCTCTTTTTCTCACTTGCCCTGTTCTCGACAACCCTGTCCTGTTTCCAGAGGCTGTGGAGAGTACAGAACTTGAGGGGGTGGGGGGCCACTGTAAGTGGTTTTCAGAGGTTTGGCTATAGAAGTTGTACTTCCTCCTACAACCAGGCCCACCTACCTACCTATTTGGCCTGACTTCCTACCAGTCTCAGGCCTCTGCATGTCAGCCCTTCACATCCTCAGTATGTCTTGGGCATCACTTCCATCACACCTGAAGTGATTATCGCCATCATCACTGAACAGTCAGCTTCCCATGTGCCAGGCCCTTAGCCAAGCAAGTTAATATGTGTGAGCACATTTGAACTTTCTGTCTCTTAAGATGTAGATAATGTTCTCTGAACCATTTAACTTTTCTGATAACACGTGAGACTCCAATCCATTCTTTCAACCCCAAACTTGTGGCTTCTAAGTTCTAACTATATATGCTTGTCCAAATTCTGCCTCATTTATTCATTTAACAAACATTTACTGAGCACCAATTTGGTGACAGGCATTCAAGACCTGGCTGAGTCTCACTTCTGGCAGGATGAGTGTTGATTGTCATTTATAACCCTGCACAAAACTCACACCTTCCACTTATTTCTGAATGCAAGTGAGGGAACCAGGCATCAGTGAGGTCCGGCAGCTGATGGGAGCCAGGATTTAAAACCAGAGACAGCTCCCTGCTGAGCTGGAGGGATTGACCACTGTACCTGCTGTCAGGGCTTGATTGGTGACCACTAATTTATGCAGGACCATGAACTCCTGAATTGTCACTTCAGCCCAGGGACACGTGTCCCTCCTCCTCAGGGGTGGAACACTGTCCCTGGAGAATTACCCGAAGCTCAACTTTTCCCAGGCGGTCTTCATAAATCACATTGTCACCTGGCAGAACGTGCAACAGGTGAGCACTAATTGTCCTACAATCACACAGTAACTTATTCTTGTCTCCCTCTTCCACTTCCTGAGAGCCAGGTGGGATCTAAGCAAACAGTACATTGTTAAGCCTTCTGGAGCTATCAGCTGAGGAGATTAAACTGTAAAAGAATAATAGCCCCAAGATTATAAAATCAGTCACAGGTAAATGTGATGTCAGGACTGGCGAAGGGGCCTGCTAAGCTTTCCATGGTGGGGTGGGCAGGCTCAGTTTATGTGTAGGCAGCAGGTTTCCCAAAGCCATTGTGCTGGCATCTGTGATGGAATGACCCTGCCTGTTACTATAGTGTCCAATATTTGTGGCAACCATCACCAGAGTGGGCCTTTTGAGGTCCAAGGGGTCTGTGCTGAGACTTTCCGGATGGCCACCAGCCTCGCACACGGGTTAGTAGTAGTGCATTGGACACAGCGGGGTCGGGGTGCGGGGCTCAGTCACCACTCGCAGCACATCCACCACAACCGGGTGTGGGGCCGAGCGGTGCAGGAGGTGAGACCGTGCTCTTTGTGGCTGGTCCACGGGGCTGGCCAAGGATATAGTGTCAGCCAGAACTAGAAGAGAAGGAAGCAGGAGAGTGCTGGGCATGGGCAGCGGAGGGTTATGATGAGCATCAGGGTGCTTCCACTGGGAAAGACCCACCCTCTGGCCTTCCTGGACTGGAGGGCCAGAGGTTGTAGATGTGACAGTGTTCTGCTCTGGTGAGCTCTGGCGTGGCTGCATTTTGTCCTCTCATAGCCTTTCTACAACTCTTCTTGAACATTCTGACTTGGCATGGCTGTTTGTGGTGAGGGGAAGCAGTTTCCAGGATTTCAGGGAGCTCAGGGCACAACCAAAGGCTCAGAGAGAACTCCAGGATACAGGGAAACACAACTTGACAACTCCAGGAACTGCAGAAGCTCTTGGAAGTCTTGTTCCCTCACACCAGGAAGGTTTGCTGTCAGAAGGAAGTATGGTTTCCTGACAAGGGCAGTTTCTCCAAGGGGATCAGACCACCTAGAAGCTTCAGCAGGAGCAGAAGGTGATCCAGTGTTCACTGCCTGAGCCCATTGGCCCAACAGGCATCTACCAAACTCCCAATGAACAGAACACACTCTGCAGGACTGTGTAGATAGATACACAGGTGTGTGGGGCACGCAAGTCTAACTGGGAGGCTGTATGACAATACAAAAGGTGACCTGGCAGCAAAGAAGAGCCGAGTCTCAGAGCAGAGCACAGGGAATGTGTAAACAAAAGCAGTTCTAAGGTGGGTATTTGAGGGCTTTCAAGTTCAGTATTTTGCTTACCCATCACAGCAGAGAAGGAAAGTAACCTGCCCAAGGTCACAGGGCTGGTACATGGCTGACCCTGAATTCATTCCCAAGTCTGTCTAACTAGATCCACCAATGAACACCGCTGCTTCTGAATTCAGAGCAGGGAGAGCTGGTTGTGGGGCTGTGGGGGCTGCAAAGTGCCTAAGTGCCCAAGGGCACTGAGGCTGGCTCTTAAGGAAGGGGGATTTGGATGGCCAAGAGGATGTCCAGACTTCAGGCGGAAGTAACAGGGTTGGCAGAGGAGGGGAGCAGCAGGGACTGGAAGGAAGGGGAGTGGGAAATGAGCTAAGCAGGAGTCAGTCTGTGCATGTTAGACGGTATTGGACTCTGCAAGAGTCAAGAATGCCTCTGCTCACAAGAGCTTTCTGTCTGGCCGAAGAGACAAGACACAGGGGCCACAGTGGTCAGAGAATCGTGCAGGCCTGTTCCATGGTAATAACAGAGTAAACCTGCCTGGAGCCTGTGGTGTATATTCTGGTTATCAGATGCCCAGAGTTATTCAGAGCTACCATTTTCCAAGATCACCAGTTTTCAAACAAGTAGAAAATCAAATATACTTGTCCTAAGACTGAACGTGGCATAATTTACTCTAATGATAGAGAAGCCTCCCAACCTCTGGCCTCCCTCTGTGCTGTCAGCAAGGCCTCCAGGCAACTTTGAAAGCCCTCAGCAGCAGGCAGGCACACACCCATTATATTTTGCCCTGTGACAGTGCTGTCTTCTGTCTGTGGATCCTTCTGTCTTTCTCCCCACAATGGGCATTGACAAGCAAGTAAAAACAACCAGGAAGCCTTTGTTGGCACAAAATGCAGAGAGAATTATCACTTAACAGTGATTGCAATAAATTGCCCCTGCACTTTCTGCAGTCATTATGTTTGACTTTGTATCCCAAAGTGCGAACATATCTCCTCTCTCCTTCTCTCTCAATCTCTCTCCTCTCTCTCCCTCCCTCCCTCCCTCTCTCTCTCTCTCTCTCTCACGCACACACACACACACATACACACACACACACCCATAGTGAAGCAGTCTGCCCTGCCCTGGATGACATTTATTCATTTTATACATCGTGGGTTCTGCTCGTTGTTCTACCTTGGTTCCTGTAGAAAACAGACTTGAGTCTGAGCCATTACTTATCGCTGGTGAGGTTTCTTCCCCAAATAGGTGTGTCAAGCCAGAACTGCTCTCTCACATATACTCTGCACTTGATCATCAGTTACCACTTCCCAGCCAATCGTGTCGCCAAGAGCCGGAATGCAGGGTGAGGGGGCAATCACCCTGTTGTCCAAGCCCCTGGGAGGTCCCTTGCCTTCTAAGGGTCAGCTGGAGTCCCCCCTTCAAAACAGAAGTCAGGTTGCCCACAGGTTGGAGGGAGACCCAGGCAAGAAGGGTGGCCCAGATCACAGTGGAGCTGTCAAGGATTAGCACTTCAGACCCTTTTGTCAGCTAGATGTTGTGCCAGCCTGTTGTTAGTAAATCTGGTTAGGACACTGACCCCAGATGGGCATGTGCAGTCGCCTCCCAACAGCCCCAGCAGCCCCCTGGCCTGGTCACTCTACCCTGTCATCTCAGGGTCCCAAGGACCAGAGCTGCACAGCCTCAATTTGGGTGCGGCTATTTTGGGACTGGCAGCAAAGAGCACAATATAGTGAAGTTCTTGCCAAAATAAAACAGAAAACATTATAATCTAAACATTAAGTCAGGAGCCTTTTCAAAGTAAACGACTCAAGGATTTATCACACACAGTTCCTTGAGTTAGTTAGAGTCACAATGTTGTGGGGTCTGATCTTTTAAGGAAAAAAAGTGTTAATGTTTGTGATGCATTTCTGTGGAAGGCAGGCCCACTGGGAATTGTAAATTTTATTTATTGGTACCCATTTCTTGGGTGGTTTATCACAGAACTGCTGCTATAAGTAATCAAACTGAATTTTTCTGGAATGATTAGAAAATCTAGATGCTTGTAGAAAGCCCTATAAATTATTCATTCACTTCTTTTTTGAGAAGCGTTGTGGTAGTAAACTTCTCTTTTCCATCAGACCAATTTGCACATATGTGCATTGTGTGTGGATCGGCTTGTGTCTGTGTGTGCCCCAGCTTTTTGTATTCTCTTTTGAAGAAACTTCTCAGTCTTCCCTTTAAAAATATAATGATTTTTCTTTATGATATCTAAATAACAATTCCAGGCAGAGATACAATAAATATAACAGTAAATGTGAGAGTCCATCAGAAAGGGAACATTCCCACAGAGAAAATAGAAATGCGCCAATTAAGATGTGTGTGGCTATAACCCAGCTTTTAAGCCTGATTTGAGACTGGCATCCTCTATTCTCTCTCCCCTCAGGTCAGCTGTGCAGACAGCAGTGGGGAGGAGGCCTCAGATGGAGCCTCCTTCTGGCCTCCTGAACCCCTCAGCCTAAGAGGGAGGGAGGGCCAGGGGCTCATCCTGCATGGTTTGGAATCTAGGTTAGAGGGTGGCCCTGGATTTGCAGAAACAATCTGAGAATGAGAGGCTAGACAATATGGGTTCGGGCAACTCAGCAAGGTAAGCGATAGCAAGAGGAAGGGAGCAGACCACCCTAGAGCCCCATGTGGACCAGGTGACCGGCTGTTTCTTTTCTTTAGTTAGTATTTTTTTTAATTATATTTTTTCATTACCATTTAACTCCCTTATACCCTGTCCTCCTTCCCCCACCTCCCCTGCAATCACCACACTGTTGTTCATATCCATGAGTCCTTTTTCCTTTTTGCTCGATCCCTCCACACCCTAACTACTACCCCGAAGAGCTGTCAGCCTGCTCTCTGTCTATGAGTCTGTCTCATGTTGGGGGAATGCAGACTGGTGCAGTCACTGTGGAATGCAGTATGGAGATACCTCAAATAATTAAAAATGAAACTGCCTTATGACCCAGTGATTCCACTTCTGGGAATTTATCTGAAGAAACCCGAAACACTAATTGAAAAGAACATAAGCACCCCCATGTTCATTGCAGTGTTGTTTACAATTGCCAGCGTCTGGAGGCAGCCCAAGTGTCCATCAGTAGATGAGTGGGTAAAACAACTATGACACGTATACACAATGGCATACTATTCAGTCGTAAAAAAGAAGAAAGTTTTACCCTTTGGGACAACATGGATGGACCTGGAGAACATCATGCTAGGTGAAATAAGCCAGTCAGAGAAAGACAAATACCATATGCTTTCACTCACATATGGGAATCTAATGAACAAACTGAACTGACCGGTTATTTCTCATGCCCATGACAATGAACTGCTCGCCTTCAGCACCCTGGAGGCAGCTGGGATGCAGGGACTGGATGGGACCTTAGAGAAGTCCTAACTGGGCCTCTCATCTACACAACAGAAGTAAGGATAGTTTTCTATACATTAAACCCTGAGTGTAAGTCCACAGTCAGGATTTCTTCATTGTGAGCCTGTCCTCGCCTCACAGTGACTTCTCCTCATGTGACTCCTGGTTGCTGCAGAAGTGCCTCATGCCAGACACCTGCTGGGCGCTGGGGTGTGGCTGGCTGCTGCCTCTTTCTTTGTGGGGAAGGTGGACCTTCATAGCTTCCTGGGAAGCCTGGGGTTTCTACAGCGAAGAAGGAGCAAGGGGATTTCCCTGAAAGTGGCCTCTGTTTGGGTAGCAAATGGTCCACTTTTTACTTAGATTGCTTATTTCAGATCCACAAAATGGGAAAGATTTTACAGAAGCTATTAGTCATTTTATCTGACTAGGAATTGTGAATTATCGTATCAAAATGTAATTTTATTTTATTTTAGTTTTTTTAAGATTTTATTTATTTTAGATGGGGGTGGCAAAGGGGTGTTTCTCTCCCTCTTTATACAGAGGGAGAGAAACATCAGTGTGTGGTTTGCTTTTGCATACCCCCTACTAGGGACCTGACCTGGCCCTCAACCCAGGCATGTGCAATGCCTGGGAATCAAACAGGCGACCCTTTGGTTCAGAGGTCAGCGGTCAATCCACTAAGCTATGCCAGCCAAGGCAAAAGGCATTACTTTTAATATTAACCTTAGCTTATGGGAAGGAGTGATGGAGATTATGGGAGCAGGGACCCCACCACCATCCACCCCTTGGACCTCTAAGGGAAAGGGGACCCAGGGAGTGGGAATTAATCCTGCCTCAAAGAGGAGATAGTGGCTTTTCTGATGGACCTTGAATTTCATCAGTTGGAGGGAAGGGACTTTGCAGACAAAAAGACTAAGTGAGCCCTGGCTGGGGCTCAGTGGATTGAGCGTGGGCTGCGAAACAAAGCATCACAGGTTCGATTCCCAGTCAGGGCACATGCCTGGGTTGCAGGCCACGGCCCCCAGCAACTGCACATTGATGTTTCTCTCTCTCTTTCCCCCTCCCTTCCATTTCTAAAAATAAATAAATAAAATCTAAGAAAAATAAAAAATAAAACTAGCTAGATATAATGTGGGAAAAAAAAGATTAAGTGTATGACTTTAGCAGTAAAAAGTGTGAGGCTTGGGTGTGCTGGTCACTACTAACGAGCCTGTAGACCAGGCAGGACTCAGATAGGAAAGGCCAAGAAGGCCATCAGCTGGGCCTCGCCTGCCCCTGGATACCCTGCCTGATGGAGACTAGGCAGAGTCCTCTGACTGACTGCTACCCCTGTCTCCGAAACCCACTGGCCCAGGAGCCATTGACCTAGCATCCCTGAAGCCTCCCTTCCATGGGAACCCATGTACCAAGCTGGTCCTGCTATGCTCAAATTTGGAGTTTGATTTTCCACTCTGGGCAGAGCTGCGTGAGTCATTTGTGTTTTTCTATTTATTTACATCGCTTAAACACATCTGTGCATTATTAGTCCTCTGTGTTATTAAGTTTGTCAAATAGGGAAATGCCTGGCCAGGTCTGACAATATTGCCAGGCTGCTGTAAGGATTAGAAACTTGAGGTATTTAACCCCCACTGGGTACTGGAGAGCCCAAGCTATATTTTTGGGAGAAAGGCCAGGACTCACAGCACACTCTGCCCTCAAGCACAGAGTTGAAGTCATTCAAGCCACAAACGTTAATTGAACACCACTTGGTGCCAGGCCCAGATTAGCTTGGAGAGACACGGAAATGAGTAACACATTGCCCCTAGTTTGGTCGGGTGACAGACAAGTGAACCAGGTTATACAGTCAGTAGTAACGTGTCAAGAGTGAACAGTGAGTCCCAGAGTTCGAGGGCCCAGGAGGAAGCCAGGAGGTGCTCCCTGGGCTGCCTAGATCAGTGTTTTAAGCTCTTGGGGACTCTTAACAAAAGTCAGAGTTCTCCAGGGAGCTGGCCCATGACAAAACTGGTCACAATTGGGAAGGAGTTGTATGACCCTCCCCATGTATCAGAGTAGAGAGTGACTTCCAGTGACCCTAGGAACCACTGAAGGTCAGGGGAAGACCCTCCTTGCCCCCTCAGAGGCTTCCTGATAAAGGTGGTCCATCAGCTGGGCAAAGCAGGGGAAGCATGCATCCCCAGCCCAGGAATGGGATCACAGGAGGCAGCTGAGCTTCTTGGCAGAAGCCCCTGGAGCTCACCCTGTGTGTCTTGGCTGCCTATGTCCCTTTCCCTTCTATCCCTGATCCTGCAAACCTACACTATGGCAGGGGGAGGGGAAAGGGGGCAGCCACAGCCCACAAAACCTATCTGGTCCCAGGGTTTACAGTTCCAAGTGTCCCTGGAAAGCAAGAAGCCAACCAACCCCAGACGCTGAGGCTGCAGATTCAGCTACTGCCTCCTGACAGCCTCCAGGCTGGCTGGATTAACCAGTGCAGAAGAATCAGGCCGCTCCCTGACCTCACTGGGAAGAGGTCAGCCACTCCTCCCTGGCTCCCACAGTTCTGGGCATTGCCATTGTCAGGCACTTCAGTCCTTGCTGCAGTGTGTCCAAGGCCTTTCCCCTAAAAGCCCGAAGAGGACAGGCTGTCTTCTGGCCACCTGCATAGCCCTAGTGCCTTGCTCCATGCTGGGCACACAGTAGGTATACACGGAATAACAAATGAGGAAATGTTTTGGATGAGGATTTTCAGGACCAACTATTACATAAAACTGCATAGGCACTTCACACCTCCAGAAGGTACTGGTCACATGGGTTACAATGTAAATGGCAACCCCTGGGGTTGTGCAGCATGGCGACCATGGGCATAAGCATCTTCACCACTTCGAGCTGCTGACTTGGGTCCTGACCACTGGCATACCTCCTGCCCTTCCCAACCAGCACTGATCACCAGCCTGCCTATTGCAGGCAGTGGGCAATAATGACTTGTTCTAGTGAACAGTTCTCCCAGGCCTAGCTGTCAAATTGCAGTAGTAAAGAACCCTGGATAGAGGGTCAGGCCATCTGAATTCTTGGTCATCCAGGAAACTCGATCTTCCACAAAGATCTCCCTAGTTGGGGTGTTGAGGTCTCCTGGGTTCCCAGCATCTGCGGCTTCCCCGTAACACTCCTCTGTTCTCCATCAGCCCATACTGGGCCTGATGACCCATGCACAGGAGGGGAGGGGGCTATGGTGTTTGCCTGATTGGTTCAGCAAAGAAAGCCACTATGGCCTCGACTACCCTCTCCTCACTGAGAAGACCCAGCTCTGACCCTCAAGACCTAGAGAGCACTGATGCCAGGGGTCCTGGGGTCAGGGAGGGCTTTAGCAGAGGTGGGCCGGGAGAGGCCTGAGTGTGCGGATCCAGGAAGAAAGTTGAATATGGAGTGGTTCCTGCAAGTAATTTGTTAATTCATTCACTCCCTACACAGACCTTTATTGAATAGTTACTTCAAAGTGTGGTCCTGAGACCAGCAGTATCAGAAATTCTGCAGAAGGAGCCCAGCAACACATTTTAACCAGCCCTCCCAATGACTCCACTGCAGCTCAAATTTGACACAATGTGTGCCAGACACTAGGCGACGGACTGGGGTTGCAAAGCTGAGTGCAACTTCATTTCTTCCTGGTGGAGCTTGGAGTCCAGGGGGGTGGCAGACAGGAAGGAGAGAAATCCTGCCCATGGGAAAGGGGCTGTTCTCAAAGGGTGTGGAGGCAGAGTCAGCTGGCATAGGTTTTATCCAGGAGCTGGGGATGCTGGTAAGGAAGGTTGGCCTGGAGACCCCAGTGACATGAGGACGGTTTTTGGCAAGCAGCCAGATGGTGGGACTAGCAACCCCTAGAGGACTCACCGAGACCAATACCTAATCCCAAACCAACCCCTGACTACTAGCCTCTCCGTACTATAAGCCTCTACCTGTTCCACCAACCCCATCTCCCCAGGACCTGAGTCCCAAACAGCAGCAAGTCATTTCCTCCATTGTTTTGGTGGGGAATGTATGCAGCAGACTTCCAGGTCATTATTTCAGAACATATTTAGAAAATTTTAGAGTAAGTTTTTCCATTCACTAGAGAACACCCTGTATTGATTTAAGAGCATCCATTTCTGCTTTTAAACAAAGGTTTTTTTTTAAATTCTAGGCACAAGAGGAACAAAATGAAAAATAGTGAATTTTATAGGCTCGTACTGTGGCACCTGGTCTATCTCACGTGATCCTTACTGTAGCTCACTGAAGTCAGTAATGCCATTGTGCTGTGCAGATGAGAGAACTGAGGCTCCCAGAGGTCCACTCACTTGGTGAGGCCGCCCAGCTAATACGCGGTAGGGCTGAAATAAGACCCCAGCTGCCTCCAAGCCTGTGTTCTTGCTGCCCTATTTTCAGTTTCCTGAGGCAACTGATGCTGAGTAAATCCAGAACATCCAGATGTTTTCCTGAGCCCACATTCTGTGGCTGCATGGTGGGGAGCCAGCCTGGCTTGGCTGGCTCTCAGGGGGGCTGATTCTCTTCCTGATTAAGGAGGGGTTGAGTTGGGTGGAAAAAAGGGAATGAATCTGCCCAGCCTAGCAGCTTTGCAGCTGTGTGCTAGTTTCCAGATTGCATCTGTGTGCTCTGTTAACACTCAGCCATTTGGGTAATTAGTAAATGATGCCTTTCTTTACCCTCTCACCAGCATACATCTGCCTTGTTCACTGACCCATCCCTGCAGTTGGTAGGGTTAGCCTCAGACCACAGCACCCTCCTCTGCCCGTCATGCCATGTGGGCCTGGAATGGCTCTGTGCCTATGTGAGGGGAAGTACAGAGAAGTGCTGTGTGTGCACAAAACCTGCTGGGAGGACTGCTGAGCCTATGGCACTATCTCTCCACAACAGCAGTTCATGGTGCTGGTTACATGCACTTCCCTTTCCTGGAGGTGGCAGAGCTTAGAAGCCTCAGTTATGTGGAAAACAACAAGCAAATAACTTTGGAAGATTCTAGAACTGCCAACGCTGATGTCCAAAATTCATGCATTGAGTTCATGAAGAGTCCTTAAGCTGTCACTCCAAAGTGTATTTACTCTTCATTTACATACCTTAGTAACAGGCTGCAGTATCTCAATTTTCTTTTATATAACAACTTTATTGAGTTATAATTCACATATCATAGAATCCACCCATTTAAACTATACGACACAGTGAGTTTTAGTATTTTAAAGTTATATAATCATCACCACAATCAATTTTAGAACACTGTCATCGATCTGAAAAAGAAACCCTGTACCAGTGAGCACTCACTCCTTATAGTACCTGACCCCCACCCACCGTTCCCTGGAAACCACGAATAATCGACTTTCTGTCTCTGGATTTGCCTGTTCTAGACATTTCATATAAATGAAATCATACAATACGTGGCCTTCTGTGACTGTTTTTTTTTTTCCCATTTAACATGTTTTCAAGGTTCATCCATGTTGTAACATCTGCCAGCACTTCATTTCTTTGTATTGCTGAATAATATTCCATTGTATGATTGGACTGCATTTTCGTTATCCATTCATGAGCTGTTGGATGTCGAGTTGTGTCTACTCCTGGGATATTATAAATATGCTACTAGGGCCCTGGCTGGTGTAGCTCAGTGGATTGAGCGCGGGCTGCGAACCAGGCATCGCAGGTTCGATTCCCAGTCAGGGCACATGCCTAGGTTGCAGGCCATGGCCCCCAGCAACCACACATTGATGTTTCTCTCTCTCTCTCTTCCTCACTTCCCTCTCTAAAAATAAATAAATAAAATCTTTAAAAAAAATACGCTACTAGGAAAGTTGATGTACACATTTTTATGTGGACACATGTTTTCCTTTCTCTTGGGTAAATACCTAGGAGTGGAAGTGCTGGGTTACATAGAGACTTGGTTTTAACCCTTGAGGCACTGCCAGACTCCTTTCCACAGTGGTTGCTCTATTTTACATTCCCACTAGCAGTGGATGAGGGTTTCCATTTTTCTACAGCCTCACCAACACTTGCTAGTATCTCTCTCTCTTTTTTAAAGATTTTATTTATTTCTTTTTAGAAAGAAGAGAAGGGAGGGAGAAAGATAAGGAGAGAAACATTGATGTGAGAGAAATATCAATCAGTTGCCTCATGTATGTGCCCTTGAAATGGGAAAAGCCGGTGTTCCTACTCTTGTCACTACCAGACCCAATAAGCAGAGACAGGGGTTGGATCTTTATGGGCGCTTTATTCAGATGGCTGGTGATCTGAGAAGATGGCTGGTTATGTGGTCCAACAAACTCTTTTTATAAGGAGATGAAAAGTGTACGTAAGGGGTTTAGAATTCAGAGAAAAAGTTAATCAGATAAAGCTGCATTCATCTTTCTTTCATCTGTGCCCTCTGCAGAGGTCTTTATCTGTGCCCTCTGCAGAGGTCTTTATCTGTGCCCTGGGTGGGAGACGTCTCACCTGCAGCACAATGGCTCATATACCATCTTGATTGCTTGCAGTCCTCCTGAGACACGAAAGTGGAACTGCTTATGGTCTCCTGGAGTCAGGGTGGGTCATACCTTCAGTTCCTGGAACAATTGCTTTTTATGTGCATTGATTACTAAGCTTATTTGCTATTACCTAAACTAAAATTTTCCAATTCTTGAGTATCCCATCACCTTGACCAGGAACTAAACCCACAACCCAGGCACATGCCCTGACCAGGAATTCAACCAGTGACCTTTGGCTTTGCAGTGCAAAGCCCAACCAACTGAGCCACTGGGTCATCAGGATATTATCTCTCTTTTTGATGAGAACATCCTAATAGATGTGAAGTGTGGTAACTCATAGTTTTAATTTGCATTCTCCTGGAGCTAATGATGCAGAGCATCTTTTCATGTGCTTATTAACAATTTGTACGTTGTCTTTGAAGAAATGTCTATTTAAGTCTTTTGCCCACTTTTGTATAAATTATTTGTCTTTTTAATATTTAGTTATAAGAGTTCTTTTTATATTTAGAAAGAAGTCCCTTATTAGATATATGGTTTGCCAAATTTTTCTCCATTCCGTGGGTTGTCTTTTCACTTTCTCGATGGTGTGTTGCTTGTATTTCTTGTTCACAGAAAATTAGCAGGACCTGGATGGTAGGGGAAGGGGAGGCTTTAAGAGGCAAGCAGGCAGACAGACACCTGTGATAAATGTCCTGATAACAAGGGAGGACATAAACCTATGGACACGTTCTATAAAAACAGAAGACAAGACCTAAGAACATGCCCTCTTCCGGCCTGGGGTGATCCTGGGTTCTGGGTGAGGATCTGACTGCCTTCTCTTGAAATACTCACTGCATTTTGAAAGGATTTCCACCCCCAAAGGACAAAGTTTTGAAGCTGTAAGTTCCAGGGATGGGTTCCTTCAGTCAGAAATGTGCATGGAAGCCCTATTATGTGCCAGGACAGTGCTGGGTGCTAAAGGTATAGCCCTGGAACAAAACATGATGATCTCGGCCCTCCCAAAGTTGGCAGGAAGGTAGGGAAGGCCGATGAGCATGGAAGGCACCAGGCGAGGACTTCCAGATTCCCCAGGTGTGTGCAGCCCTCAACTACCCTGTGCCCATCGAGGGCAGCTGGGAAGCTATTGGCATTCTTATTTTACAGGTGAGGAAACTGAGGCTAGAGAGAAGATAGGATTGTGGTGTTTCCAGGTGAGGAAATCATCAGGACAAAGCCCAGAGTTTCAGCCTCTCTTTACTCCCTCTATTTCTACACGTTTTAGGCTTAAAAATGTTCTGACAATAATTTGTGTTTTCAGTTACAGATTGCTAAGCCCCTGGTACAGAGCCCCTAAGCCTCTGGGCATGCACCAGTTTGTCCCAGGGTGGGCCCCTGCACACTGCCGTTTTCAGCCCACAGGCTCCTTTTTCTGGAATGCTTTTTTCTGGTTCGTTCTCACGTCCTTCAAGACTCGGCCCAGGCCCAACCCCTGCAAGAAGCTGCCCAACTCTTGGAAGTCAGTGCCTGCTTCTCAGGAGACCTTGTTCAGTTTCCTCCTGTGCCTGGCACTATATTTGAGCACACGTCTCCAGAATGGGTGTGAACTCCCCAGGAGCTAAGAAAATTTAGAGCTTCTGTTTGTATATAAATTTTAGCTGTATCCCTTAACATTTATGTTTGTTTATATATGCTTTATTTTGAATATAGCATTATAGTGCACAAATTATAACATTTTAAATATACTTGATTTATAAATAAATATGGCAATAATAGGAATGTATTCCCCCAAATTAATTTTTCTCCTGATAAAATTTAAACTAAAGTTGGAAGATAACTGTGGGCCCCATGAGGACAAGCACTGTGCCATGTTCCTGTCCAAGTGCCCACATCTAGCCCCTGACCAGGAATGTCAGCTCAGCCTCTGCCTGGGAGGGTATGGGAGGCTCCCTTGTGCAGGGTGCCACAGCCAGCTACCCTCTGTCCCCACCCACATCTATCCCCAACCACACCTGACCCCTTGGTGACCCCTTTGCAACTGTTCCTGCCCCAGCCACTTGAGCCTGAGGGTTTTCTGCTGCCATGGGGGCTAAAGGGCTACCTGTGTCCTGACTGCCCATGGTGAGTGACGTGACTGTTGGCAGGCAGGCCAGCAGGCCAGCAGGCCAGGCATGGCTCTCAGCTACAAAAAGCCCTTGTCGTGGCTCTGCTGGGAAATGGGAGGGGATTTCTGAGCCAAGGCAGAGCCCCAGAGGGGCTAAGACTGGTGCCTTGTGCGAGCTCCTGCATGCCTGCATCTCAGTAGTTTTTGCTGGAAGCTTGGGAGGGGGAAGTGGGCAGGTCTGTGTGTAGGTGGCAGACCTCAGCCCAGCCAGCAGCAATTTGATCCCCTCCCTGCTCTGTCCCCCAGATCTGGAAATAGTACAAGCATGAGCCAGAGCAAAGCCAGGATTAGTCACACCCTCACCTTCCCAGAACAGGGGCTCTGCTGGTCCTTTGGGACCTTCTGGACTTGCCCCACCTGTCCTACCCTTGCTGGCCTTTACCCCCACAGCAGGCCTTGTTCTGGGTACTGGGAGGGCAAAGAATTTTGAGACGTGACCAGTTGCCTGTAAAGTACCTCAGAGTAGAGTATGCATGCATAAAGTTGGCACACTGCACCAGTCAGAATAGATGGCTCTGAGCTCTTGCATGAAATTAGCCCCTTTCATCCTTACAACAACTCATGTGAAAAGGTACAGTTAGTGTCCCCATTTTAAAGGTGAGGGAACTAGTGCTCAAAGGCCCCCAGCTAGTAAGTGATAGGCATGGTGATAATTGACCTCAGCTTTTGGCCCAACAGTGGCCGTCCTGTATCTGAACTAGAGAGGAAAATTCACCACCCCTTGATAGAGGCCTTACCAAGGGAGATTACCACCTGGCTGGTTCCTGTCCTCAGGACCAAATTTTGATAGCAAGAAGCACATTAGAGGTACTTTATGTTTCATTTCCATCCATCCTGCGGCGGGGCTCCTTAGGACCATAGGTCTGGAACTTCAAATAGACCCCTAAACTGCCAGGGTGAGTGGGGCTCAGAGAAGATCTCATGTTAGAAAAGCCACCCAGAGAGGCTCAGTGGTGCTCCCTTGTCTCTTCTGGAGCAGAGCTGGGGCCAGTCCCAGGTCCCCCCAGCCCCTGCTGGTGTCTTCCTTCCCTCTGTGCAGTTGCCTCCATCTCTGCTTCCCAAAAGGAAGCAAGTCCCGTTGGGTTCTGAGCGTTGAGCCTGAGAGCCAACCCCAGACAGTTCTTCCCACGCGCACTACTAAGTCTGGGATTAAGTCTGGCGTTAAGTCTGGGGTCAGACACAGCATTCGAACTTTTGGTCTCATTGTCTTTTTTCCTTTGGTGGGTTGGGTTTTGCTTTGAATCTGTAAATCCTTGGGGTACCTCAAGGACCAGGAGATGCATGTGTGCCACAAAGCCCAGCCTGGCTTCCCCTCCAAAAGTGATGTCTGCCTCCTGGGATCCATCCCAAGTGCCTTCTGTTCAGTCCTGAGCGACTGCGTCTTATCTCACCACTTAGACATACACACACACCATTGCAAACCAGATTGTAGACCCTCTGAAGTGGGGACCACGTCTGACTCATCTTTATGCTCTTAGAGTATTCTCATAATAGTTGTTGAGGAGATGGCAGGGAGAAGAAAGCGAGAAAAGATAGGACAGACTTCTGTCCAGGAGGCTTCTTGGGCTCCTCCAAATTGCTAGCAAATGTGGAGAAGATGGTCTGGAGGCCTCGGTGTGGTTATTTTTTTTCCCCAGAAGCGCAAATTCGCCCTAGGGCTGGTGCCTCCAAGTGGCTGAGGCAGGGACCAGGAAAGGTGCCCGTGTGTCTGTGGCAGCCGTGACTGACCACAGGGAATACTGGGGTCCCCGGGGAGTCAGCCTTTACATTCACCTTGGCCCAGACCCCTAGGCTGGCCTAGGGCCTAGGCTGCCTGCCAAGCCCCAGTCCTGATGTCGCCCTCTTCCCCATGGCTAAAGAGGTGCTGCCAGGGTCTTTTGCATCCTTTCCTTTGCCTGTCCCTGCCGCTGGTTCAGTGCTGGCAGCCGGTATTTGTGTCATTATTACTGTCCAACATCTATTGAGTGCTTATTGTGTGGTGGGCAAGCACTGTTCTTGGTGCTTTACCAATACTGATTTACTTATTCCTACAGTTTCCCCGTAAGGAAAGTCCTCTGATTATCTCCTTTTTATAACTGGGGAAACTGAGACACTGACAAGCCCAAGGTCATAGAGCCAGCAGGTGGCACCAGAATTAGAGCCCAAGCAGTCCGGCCCTGGAGCTTGGCTCTTGGCCCAGCAGCCTTGAGTGGGTGCCTAGCATCCCTCTCTGCAGCCATGAGCCACAGCTCCTAGCCTGTGCACCAAGGGTAGTCAGGAGGCCTCCCTGCACCTACAAGGGCAGCTCATTACCTCTTGAGAAAATGCCCCAAACCAGGCAGAAAACACTCCCATTTTTCAGGAAGGTCCTATCCCTTTCACTCCCCACAGTCAAGTCTGGTGTGAGCAGGGCAGGGATCCCAGATGGTACTTGTATGTTTGTATGAGCATGGCTCCTCCATCTGTGGGTCCCCACAAAAATAACCCCACAAAGCCTTAGCTCAGCTGGTCCCTGATATGCTGTGAGAGACACAGGGTGATAGTTTGAAACTATCGGTGTGAAATGTGAGAGGCGAAGGGAGTTACCTGCCTCTGCACGTGACAGGGGCAGGATGGCAGTGCATGTCCCCGGCACTCAGAATGGATGCTCAGTGTGTCCCCTTTCACTCTGACCCCTCTTTTTAGCTAGCGCGGCCCTAGCTCTGCCATTCACTGACTGTGGTGTCCCTATACAGGTCCCTGTCCTCTGTCTGGGCAGTAAGCCTATTGGTGAAGCTCAAACTGCAGAGGCAGACAAACCAGCATCCGGGCCCCTTCCCTACTTACTCTCTGTGCCACCTGGAGAAAGTTCCTCGGCCTCTCTGAGACTCAGTTTTCCCTCTTTAAGTCGGAGATAATAATGGTACCTATTTTATGGAGTTCTTGTGAGGACTGGACATCACTCATAGAAAGGCAGCATCCAGCACATGGGGAACATCTCATAAACAGGAGCTGCTGCTGACTTGAAAAGTGTCCATGTCACAGCTTTCAAAGCCTTTTAGGATTGCATTGTCTGTCATCTCTAAGCAGAGACTGTGATTTCATTCACAAAGGTAGGATACCCAGAGAAGCACAGGACTTGTCCAAGAACAATAGCTGCTCCACAGCAGAACCTGCCACGGCCACCTGGTGCCCTTGCTCCCCCTTGTATTAGACCTGGAACCCCCCCAACTCCACCCACCCACCCACTTTGCCTTGCTGGTGTTGAGCGGGTCTCAGGAGACTGCTATGGAGTGGGAAGAGGCAGACATCTGTGCAGGGTGTTAAAAGTCATCGCTGCTGCTCCACTAGTTCCAGGCGACAGTTCTGAATGCTTCTGTGTCAGGGACCCCTGGGTACTCATCGGCTGGTGAAGCTCAGAATAATGCTCTTACATGCATAAAATAAAATAACAGGGTTAAAAAGGAATCCAATTATATTGAAACATAGCTTCTAAAATGTTTTTTAAAAAGGATATGCTGTAGTAATGTGCGTACTTCTTTATAAGTATATTAAATAACAAGATATAGTGGCTGATCTAATATCGACTATGATTATGTTTTATTTTTTAAATTTTTCCCTACCTTTAAGAAAGTATGATTGACAAATAAAAATTGTTTATATTTAAGATATTCAGTGTGATGTTTAGATATACATATACATTGTGAAATAATTGCCACAGTCAAACTAATAACATATTCATTACCTCACACATAGTACCCATTTGTGTGTGTTAGGAACACTGGAGATCTCCCTACCCTTTTACCAAATTTCAAGTGTACTATGCAGTATTATTAGCTATAGTCACCATGCCGCACATTAGATTAGATCTCCAGAACTTACTCATCGTATAAGTGAAAGTTTGTACCCTTTGACCAAATCTCCCCATTTCCCCCAGCCCTCAGTCCATTCTTCTCCGCTTCTGAGTCTGACTTTTTTAGATTCCACATATGGTTGAGGTCATGTAATATATGTCTTTCTGTGTTTGACTTATTTCACATAGTATAATGTCCCACAGAATTTCCTTCTATTTTAAAGTTGAATAATACTCCACTGTATATACATGCCACATTTTCTTTATTCATCCATCCGCACTCAAGTTATTTTCATGTCTTGGCTACTGTGAATAGTGCTCAGTGAACGTAGGGTGTGGAATTCTCTTCAAGAGAATGATTTTATTTCTTTTGGATAAATACCCAGACGAGGGATTGCTAGATCATATGATAGTATTATTTTTAATCTTTTGAGGAGCCCCCATACTGTTTTCTGTGGTGGCTGTACAAATTTACACTCCTACCAGCATACAAGGGTTCCCTTTTTTCCGCATCTTTGCCAACATTTACCGTCTTTTGACTTTTTGATAATAGTCATCCTAAAAGGTGTGAAGTGTTATTTATTGTGGTTTTGTTTATATTTCCCTAATGATGAATGATGTTGAGCATGTTTTTATGTACCAATTGGCCATTTGTGTTTCTTTGGGAAAATGTCTATTCAGGTCCTTTGCCAATTTTTAATTAGATTATTTTGCTCCCAACCCCTACACACCACCAATTTTTTTTTACTATTCAGTTATATGAGTTTCTTGTATTTTTTGGATATTATCAGATAGATAGATAGATCTGGTAACAGAGCATCTGATATATATATTATCAGCTATATATATGTCTATATATATATAGTTTTGATAATATATATTGCCAGATATTTATGTGTGTGTATATATATCTGATAACTGATACCTAATATATATATCTGATTATATCATACAACTTACTATTGAGTTTATGAGTTTCTTATATTTTTAAAATATTATCAGATATATAGATAGATGATATAGATATAGATATAGATATATCTAGATATATCAGACCAATGCTTACCAGGTAAGTGGTTTACAAATATTTTCCCCCATTCCATAGGTTGCCTTTTCATTTTGTTGATTGTTTACTTTGTTATGCAAAACCTTTTTGACTGATGTAGTCCCACTTATTTATTTTTGCTTTTGTTTGTGCTTTTGATGTCATCCAAGAAATTGTTATCAAGACCAACATCATAGATATTTTTCCTGTCTTTTCTTCTAGGAGTTGTAAATTTCAAATCTAATATTTAAGTTTTTTTTTAAAAGATTTTATTTATTTATTTTTAGAGAGGGAAGGGAGAGAGAGAGAGAGAAACATCAATGTGCGGTTGCTGGGAGACATGGCCTGCAACCTAGGCATGTGCCCTGACTGGGAATCGAACCTGCGATGCCTGGTTCACAGCCCGCGCTCAATCCACTGAGCTACGCCAGCCAGGAATATTTAAGTTTATAATCCTTTTGAGTTGATATGTGTATATGGTGTAAAATAAAGGTCCAGTTTCATTCTTTTTTATGAGAATATGTAGTTTTCCAAGGACCATTTATTAAAGAGACTGTTGTTTGCCCATTGTATATTCTTGGTACTTTTGTCAAAAATTAGTTGACTTTATAAGTGGTTGTTTATTTCTGGGCAGTCTAGTCTATTCCATTAGTCTATATGTCTGTTTTTATGCCAGTACTATACTATTTTGATTAACATAGATTTGTAATATAGTTTGAAGTTAGGAAGTGTGATTTGTTCTTGCCCAAGATTGCTTTAGCTATCTGTGGTCTTTTGTATAATCTTAGTATTATTTTCTCTATATTTGTGAAAAATGTCACTGGAATTTTGACAGAGATTGCTTTGAATTTGTAGATCACTTTGGACAGTGTGGGCCCTTTTACAATAGTCTTCTTATCCCTAAGTTGTATTTTTATGGAATTGTGAATGAGATTTCTTAAAATTTCTCTTTCAGACAGTTCATTGTTAGTGGCTAGAACCACAGCTGATTTTCGTAGATTGATCTTTGCATCCTGTAACTTCCTGAATTAGTTTCTTAGTTTTAACAATATTTTTTTTTGTGGACTCTTCTAGGATTCTCTGTATGTAACATCATGTCATCTGCAAATAGTGACAATTTTACTTCTTTTCTAATTTGGATGCCTTTTTAAATTTATTTTCTTATCTGATATCTCTGGCTAAGACTTGTAGTGCTATGTTGAGTAGAAGTGGAAAAAGTGGCCATCCTTGTCTTGTTCCTTATCTTAGAGTGAAAGCTTTTAGCTTTTTACCATTGAGTATGGTGTGAGGTGTGGACTTGTCATATATGGCCTCTACTGCGTTGAGGTACATTTCTTCTATAGCTGTTTTCTTGAGAGTTTTTTTAAACATGAAAGGATGTTCAGTTTTGTCAAATGCATTTTCTGGCATCTATTAAAATGATCCTATGACTTTTATCCCTAATTCTGTTAGTGCGGTGTATCACATTTATGGGTTTACATATGTCGAAACATCCTTGCATTCCAGGGATAACTCCCAGTTGATCATGGTATATGATTCCTTTAATGTGCCTTTGAATTCTGTTTACCAGTATTTTGTTGACAATTTTTTAAAAAATATATTTCATTGATTGTGCCATTACAGCTGTCCCATTTTTTCCCCTCTCTTTTATTCTCCTCTGCCCTGCAACTCCCATCCCACCAGCATCCCCTCACCTTAGTTCATGTCCATGGGTCGTACATATAAGTTCTTTGGCTTCTTCATTTCCTATACTGTTAACTTCCCTGTGTCTTTTTTGTACCTATAATTTATGCTTCTTATTACCTGTATCTTTTCTCCCATTCTTCCCCTGCCTCCTCCCTACTGATAACCCTCCATGTGATCTCTATTTCTGTGATTCTGTTCCTGTTCTAGTTGTTTGCTTAGTTTGTTGGGGTTTTTTTTTTTTTAGGTTCAGTTATTGATAGTTGTGAGTTTGTTGTCATTTTACTGTTAATAGTTTTAATCATCTTCTTTTTCTTAGGTAAGTCCCTTTAACATTTCATATAGTAAGGGCTTGGTGATGATGAACTCTTTTAACTTGGCCTTGTCTGAGAAGCACTTTATCTGCCCTTCCATTCTAAATGAAAGCTTTGCTGGATAGAGCAATCTTGGATGTAGGTGCTTGCTTTTCAAGACTTGGAATACTTCTTTCCAGCCCCTTCTT
>PVIA01012427.1:0-37888 GCA_004024845.1 Tonatia bakeri
GTTCCTTTGAATGGACCACTGCTGTGAATGCAATGCCATACTCAGATGTTATGACACCCGGTGTACAGTGGCAAAAACAGGACCAGGCTGAGGGTTAGACTCCCAAAGTCCTGCCTCTGGCCCAACCGTGTAAAACAATGGCAATTTCCCCAAATTTCTACCACCTGATGAATATATAGACAAAATGTGGAACATCCAGATGATGGAATGTTATTTGGCGATAGAAAGGAAGAAGTATCTGCGACAGCTTAGGTGAAGCTTGGAAACGTTATGCTGAGTGAAAGATGCCAGACCACCTATATGATGCCACTTCCAGGCCGTGTCCAGAATCCACACAGATGGGACGTAAAGGAGCGGTTGCCAGGAACTAGGGGGAGGGGAAATCAGGACTGAGTGCTAACAGGTACAGGGTTTTTTTTGGGTGGTGATGGAAATGTCCTGGAATTAGATAGTGGTGATAAACAATACAACATAATAAAGATACCACTCTAAAACGGTGATTTTTATGTTAGGTAAAGTATGCCCCATCTAAAGAGAACAAGAGCAAATAAAATAATACTGGCCAAGTTTTGAGTTCATTTTTCGAGTAGGTACTCCCTAAGAATGGTTTACAGAATAAGAAACTGAGGCTCAGAAGTACTGGTTCACTTGCCCAGGTTCGCATAACTGCTAAGTGGGAGACCCAGGTCTGTCTGCTTCCCAAGCCCATGCTATGTTCTCTGGGCACTTCTCCATCTTCAATTGTTATCTTCACAGTGCTGCAGTTTCCTCATCTGGAAAACGAGGTATTACAGTGGGTCCCCTAAGTGGTTTTCGCATGATAATGACTGTGGGTGCCACTGTCGCAGGACAACATTGGAGGATAGAGGGCAAGCCATCCCAAAAACCCTGACCCAGTGTTAAGGACAAAGCATCACCCTGGAAGAAATGGGAACACTCCCTTTACGTCCAAGTTATTGTAGGGGCCTCTTGGACATTTCCCAACAACCCGAAAAAGATTTCACCTGGGGGGCAATTCCTTTAAAAAGATTTTTGGGACTCTGCCTGTTGTACTAAAACTCTGAAAAACCTGATGGGCTGCATAGCAGGGACCTTGTTTTCAGCACTCCAAAGGCCAGCCCGTTGATTCAGAACAGAGGCTCCTGAATACCTTTCCCGTCACTGCTCTCACAGAAGCTCCAGGAACCTTGAAAGGTTCCGTGACTGAGAGTGTTTTATTCCCTCCACAGAGTCCGCACTCAGCAACACTACAAAGCCAGAGGGGTTTATTTTTAGTTCAGCACCATCTCCCTCCCTATCATCTCTCCCCTGGCTTCCTAGCAGTAAATAAGACCCTGACACCTTCAGGGAACTGTCTGACAGGTTATTTTATTCCTTCCTGGACACGGAATTTTCTAAGGTCACCCCAAACACAGAGAGTAATGAATGAATTATGGACACTTGAGCAAGTTGGTGAGAAAGAGACTTTTAGGCAGAGGGTAATTTTCTTATAATTCGTGGAATCACCTTAATGTCAGGCCACCACATTCCCTTCCCACCTGTGTTGAAGTAACTTTTCTAACTCTTCCAGCACCTTCCTGGCTAGTTCATACTTCCAAATCCTTTTTTTTTCTGTTCAGAAGAATTCCCATCCATCATTAGAATCTGTTAATTTCAAATAAACATTCAAGAAAGAAGAAATGGAATATAATCACATGACTTCGAAAAAAGAAAAGGGTTCCTATTCATGATTGATGGGTAAAATCAGAAGCTTTTCTACCCTACAATTATTCTTTGGTTTCTTCCAGAAATGGCAACCTGTCCTCTGGCATGTGAAATGAATTCAATTAATACGTATCTTGACCATCCCAAGATGACCTTAAGATAAACGAGGAAAGATTAGCATATCCAGAAATGAAGTTCTGAATTCTAGCTTAGAAACCCCCTCCTGAAATGTGTGTGGCTCTTCATTCCACTTGGCCCTTGGAGCATCTTTTCAGAACTGACCCCTTCCTCCTTCCTGTCTCTCAAACAGTCCCCCGACCCAGTGTTGAGTACCCCTTCTGTTTTGAGTACCTCCTCTGTTTCTTGATGTTCTGTCCTAATCCTAGGCTCTCCAAGACTTGGCAGGTGAGGTTGGGTCCTGGAAAAGCTGAAGTCTGGAGTTTGAAGAACAAGAAAACGGGGAGGTAGGAGATACGAGAGGGGCAAAGACAGGTATGGGAAGGCCAAAGGCACACATTATTCATCCATGCCCTGATTCCATCAGAAGAGGGCTTGAGGCAGCTATAAAAGTTTGATATCCTGGACTGTTTTGCCAAAGCCCTTGGAAGGGGCAACCTCCAGGTGCCTTTGAAAGTTGTCTCGGGCATGCAGCCATCGATTACTGATGCCTGGCACTCAGTGTGCACCCATGGGGTGGGGTGGGGAGGGGAGGCTCACGCCAAGCTGACCCATGAGTGTGCATCTGTGTGTAACTGAGAGGAACCTGGCTCACCACGACTGGGCACTGGCCTGTCTACAATCCCATGAGATGATGATGGAGCTCCGAGAACACAGAAAAGAAGTCTGGAATTCAGACTTTTCACTACGGCCGACATTCAGCCGAGTATGTCAGGCTCCCAGGAGACAACAGGAAAATAAACATTGACTGCAAGATGTTTATGGGCACTTATTCTGACAGAGCCTGGGTTTTATGGCGTAGAGCCAGCTGCTAAGAGCCACCTGGTCTGACACGCGGGGCAAACGGAGATCTTTCTGGCCTGTGATCTCCTCCTGCCTCAGAAGTGCAGGGAGGCTGGAAAGCTGTCTGGTCATTTGGAAACCTGCTAAGCCGAGTGAACTCAGAGGTCTGCCTGAGGCTGTGTATGGATCTGTCGGTTCCCAAGAACAATGCATCGAGAGGAAGTGTTAAATACACACAGCTTCATTTCCCGGCGAAGTCTTGGCCGGGAAACAGAGGGAGGCAAGTGTGGACAGCTCTGTACGAGGGGCGGGAAGATGAAAGTCTTCCTGGAGTCACTCAGTAACCTGGTTCCCGAAGGGCAGCTTCTCTTAGGTGTTGCCTCCCAGTCACATTGAATGTTGGACACACTTCTCCCAGATTCCACAAAATCTTTCTTTGGAAGACTCTGAAGGTGGATGCTTTGGGCTGAAATGTGGTGCTGATAAGAGTGAATGACATCTTTGGTGCTCTCATAAGGCCTTTTCTGAAAGCAAGCCAACCTGCTTCTGCGCTAGTACAGGGAGGGAGAGAGTCAGCCCTCACTAGGCGGAGGAGGAAGGGGCTCAGGCAACCAAGGAGGCATTGAAACTGGGTCGGAGTCGAGGTCTAGAAGAGAAACTAGAAATGAACGAGAGCATGGGATTCCGACTGCTGCTTGCAGGAGGGCCACTGATGCAGCCGGTTTTTACGACTTCTCACCTCCTCTGTTCAGCAAGAATGGCTGAGGGCCAGGAACTCTCTCCTCCTCTCCCTTATCTGGAGTCCAGGGCAGAGAATACAAATATATTTATGTGTTTTCTTTATTATAAGATGTGTATTTTTTTTTTTAATCATAAGGTTGGGTGGGGGAACACAAGTTGAGAGTGAAGAATCAGGGTAAATATTTATTTGAGGATTTCCACCCCCCCCACCCCGGCCTGTAATACAATTTAGCGATCAAACCCAACCAACCTAAATTACCGGTCATCAAAACTTGCTACCATCCCTACACAACGGTGAAATTTAGATTGCACCCACCTAGACACCAGCCCAGAGGTCCACACTGACCTCAGGGAGTTAGGGCTTGGGGAAGTGGTTAGTACAAATAATGCTAATGCTCTGGCTCCTGCGACTTCCAGGAATAACGAACTGTCTTTTCATCCCTGATCCTAGAGTCTCGTGTCTTCTGCCAGCCTCCACGACACTGTGGCAGGCTAAGCTGTTGGCTTACGAGTGGCGCAAACTCATCGCTCTGGACACATATAGCAGGACGGTACGTAGGATAACTCGGTCTATAACTGGCCCTGTTCCCCTACATCAAACCTATACAAGGAGTTTGATGATACATTACTCTGTACACTAGTCACTTAGAAATAAATATCAATATGCACCCTCAATCAATCCAATACCGAAAAGAAGCCTTTAAGGCAGAATCAGAGAGAGGCGGCATTGTACGAGGGGAGCGAGACAGAAGGTGGGTCCCTGCCCTTCGATTCCACGAACGGCAACTGCATTCGGCGATTTAAACTCACAGTTCCCACAGCAGAGAACCTGCACACCAGGACATGCGCTCTGTGTGACCAACCCCAGTAGGCCTTAACAGGAAGGAAACAGAAGTGTGGCTTTTTATCCCGCACCAGTACGTCTGCATGAAGTTTCAGTTTTTATTAAAGGTTGTCACGCACCTTATTTCTGCATAAATCAATAAAAGCTTTTTTAAAGCACCCACATGCCTTTTGGAAATAAGAATTCAGAAGCAAAATTGAGTAAGCATGTCTGATCAACGATGAAAACTGGCCTTATAAAAACACACTGTGGAGATACTGGCCCTAGAAAGAGAACCTCTAGACTTCTATTTGCAAATGATTTCATTTCTGTATTAAATTACTGTGAGTGAAGCAGGGTTTTTAAGTATGAAATCAACCTGCAGTCTACATGCAATTGAATCAGAACTCCAGCCACATGGATCTGCTGACTCACCCGCTGATGCCGGTCCCATTTTCCCAGGGGAGTGAAAGGGGGAGCTGGCTGAGTCGGACTTCTCCAGACATGCATGAGTCAGCCTCAGCTCAGCAGGGAACCGAGGAGCATCACACAGCGCACCTGGGAACACACTTCACTTTTTTTCTCACGACATAATGCTACTTTTTTGTTTCCCAAATTACTACTTGCTCATTACCAACTCACGTGTTCCTTCATTCATTAATTCATTCATTTAACAAATAGCTACTACATTCTTAAAATCCTCATCCAAGGATACATTTATTGATTTTTAGAAAGAGAGAATGGAAGAGGGAGAGAGAGAGAGAGAAACATTGATGTGAGAGAGGAACATTGATCAGTTCCTTTCTGTTATGTTCCCCAACCGGGGAGCAAACCCTCAACTTATGTGTGTCTGACTGGGAATCAAATCCATAGCCTTTTGGTGTACAGGATGATGCTCCAACCCACTGCACCAGTTGACCAGGGCCAACAAAAAAAATTAGTGAGTATTTACTGTATGCCAAACCCTGTTTCGGGCATTTGGGGGTATAGCGCAGTGGACAAAATGATTCCTGTCTTTGTGGAGCTTACAATCTAGCAGGGGAGACAAACAATAAATAACAGACTTATTGAATAAGCACCCAACAGTGTAGTAAGTTAGAAGGTGAGCTGTGCTATGGAAAACAGAAAACTATGACCGGGGGAGGCCTGAGCATGCCAGGAGTTGGAAGGGTCGGGCTGGAATCCGAAATGCTGTCACTGAGGCAGCAGCACTGGAAAGGTGGAGCAGATGCTTGGAGATGAAAGCATTGGCCATGCAGCTTTCCTGAAGGAACATTCCAGACAGAGGGAAAGCCAGGGCAAAAGTGGTAAGTTGGAAGCATGTCTGGTGTGTTTGAGGAACAGCAAGGAGGCCTTAGTGGCTGCAGAAGAGTGAAGCAGGGAGGGGAGGAACAGGCAGGGGTGAGGTAGGAAGAGCTCAGAGAGACCAAATTCATGCAAGGCCTGGTCGGCTGTTGTCACGTTTTCAGCTGCTGAGTTTTGTGCAGAGGAGTGATGTGATATGTAGCACGTTTTGAAACAATCCCTGTGTTTCCTGTGCTAAGAATTGGGCAAGGGTAGATGGAGGGAGACCAGAGGGCCCATCATCTTTGGAAATTTCAGAGACAGCTCAGTGTGGAGCAGCCATGAAAATGGTAGGAAGTGGCCCCAACGGTGATGAGTTTCCAAGGCAGACTCAACAGCTTTTGCCTTTGCATCAGATACAGGGTGTGAGACAAAGAGAGATGTTCAAGCACGGTGTCCAGATGTTTGCCTTCAGCACCTGGAAGGATGGAGCTCCCGTCACCTGAAGCTAGCAGCACGACTTTGGGCGGGTGGCACTCTTTGATTCTGAATGCAGATCTGTTCTGGAGTCAGGTTCTGGATGTGCTGAACTGGAGGTGCTTGTGTGGTTGTCGTGTCGGCAGCTAAAGACCCGAGTATGGATTTGGGGGAGGGGACTGGTCTGGGGACAGCAATCTGAGAGATGTCAGGACACCAATGGTATGTATCTAAAGTCCCCTGGGGACAAATTTCTAGAGGTGAGCTTTCTGGGCCCAGAGTTCTTGTGGAGTCAAAAGCACGTTCAAGTGTTTCAATATGTCCTTGCAGTCTTTCCTCCAGAACAGGGCCAACGATTTCAAATCCCACCAGATGAATCTTACAAAATCACGTGTTCCTCATGTTATCCTTTGAGTGATGACAGTGAGGCCAAGTTCTCAGGAGCCATTTGCCGTATTTGGAGAGTGCCTTTGTCAGGACGGCACTGCACCCTCACCCACTGGCACAGGTCAGGCGCCACAGAAAATGGGCAGTGAGAAGTCCCTTCTATTAAAAAGACTCTTTTAAAAAACAACTTTGTCGAGGCACATTTTACATATCCATTTCCAATGCATAATTCACTGATTTTCAGGAAATTTACTAAGCGGTGCAACCGACACCAACAGTTGGCCTCAGAATATTTTCATCGCCCCAGCAGGACTACCCATGCCCATTTGCAGTCCATGCCCCTCCCCATCCTGGCCACCCCTCCCTGTCCCTGTCAATCTGCCTCTGCCTCTTCTGGACGTTCCATAGAAATGGGATCATACAACACGTGGTCTTTCCTGTCTTGCTTTTCAGAAACATTTTTTATTGAATTTATTGGAGTGACATTGGTTAATAAAATTATATAGGTTCTAGGCTTACAGAATTTTATATTATATTTAAAATTCTGTAATACACTGTCTTGCCTCTTAAAAGCAACCTCTTTTTGGTTGGTCTTACTCACTAGACTTTAACTCCTTCTGTGTCTGCTTGTCATTTACCCCCTACAAAATCCTGATTCATGAAAACATGCTTAAAAAAAAAAAAAGATTGTATGTCTTTTTAGAGAGGGGAAGGGAGAAAGAAAGAGAGGCAAAACAACATTGATGAGAAACATTGATTGGTTGCATACACCCGATGAGACTGGACGCACAACTCAGACACGTGCCCCGACTGGGATTTGAACTGGTGACCTTTCATTTTGTGGGATGTCTCTCAACTCACTGAGCCACACCAGTCAGGGCCAAACATGCTCTTTTGCTCTTTCTCATTCTCCTCCGATCACATCCAGTTACCCTAAGTAGACAGTCCTCGTGACCCTGCTAGCCCCGCACCCAACCCTTCCCTTTCCATCATTCCAGCAAATGCCCGTCATTCCTCTGGTTCAGGCTATGGGTACTCAGGGAGCCCCTTACCACCAAGGTTCCTCAGGGGACCTCACTAGGCATTCTTTTCTAGTGGCTCTCCTCGATTCTTCCCATGGTTCCAGTATCATCGCAAACCAACTCTGCTTTGAAAGGAAATCTTTCCTCTCTAGCACTAACCAGGCAACGGTTCCAAACACCATGTTAGTGCAAGTGTATAATATGTAGCACATGCTAATATATTCACATCACTGTGCACTCCTATGAGCTGCATTTTCATTTTTTATGTTCTCCATGTTATTTTTGTCCAGGACAGAATACCGGCACCTACTGGACTCAGAGTCTCTTCTGTACTTTGCCTGGGTTGGTGCTAATGAAGCTTCCATTCCTCTCCTATGTCCTGCTCCCCGGCCAGCCAA
This sequence comes from Tonatia bakeri, assembly GCA_004024845.1. Taxonomy (NCBI): domain Eukaryota; kingdom Metazoa; phylum Chordata; class Mammalia; order Chiroptera; family Phyllostomidae; genus Tonatia; species Tonatia bakeri. The sequence continues at coordinate 7,797 of PVIA01012427.1, forward strand.
AGACACTTATTTCATACCCCAGAGACCTTTGCTGCAGTTTGCCTGTGAGGCTGAAAGCAGGCCAGGTCTGAGAGACAGAAAGCGCAGGCCGGCCCGCTCCCCTTGCCTGATTCACCACGTGCAGCCCTGCCAGGGCCGTTTCCCCCGGCAATGCTGCGCTGTCCCACGTACGGTGCTGCCCTTGGCCTCCTCTTGGAAGAGGCCACTATCAATGCACAAGGATAACTGAAGGGAGACCAAGTCCCACAGATTAGGCTCCCTGTCTTCTCTAACCTCAGGGCCATGCAGCCCTGAACAGCATGTCAGAAATGACCCAGGGCCTGAGTCCCACACTGCCCCTGCCATATCTCCCTGGCTCCCCAACGGTGAGAGCTGCTGGAAGCCGGGAGAGTCCCACACTCTCTCCCTGTCTGCTTCCACTTCCACCAAAGCAGCCAAACCGGAGAGTTCACAACCAGCCAGCCATCCTCAAGCCCTAGCACAGCACCCTTCAGACAGTGGCCACCCCCTTCCCCTCCCCTGGAGGTGACTGTAAAGGGAGGGGCACCCCTGAGTGTCCCTCAGAAGGCATACGATGCTACTCACCCCCTCACTCAGACACTGATGAAGCATCTGCACCCTCTGGTGTCCTCCCCTTTCAAGCGGCTCCAGCTCTGGCCCGAAACAACTTCCCAGCCCGTCTCAATCCCGCCACACTCTGTTCCACCGGCTTGGCCACAGCACGCCCCCACCATGTGCCAAGCCTGGTTTCCCTTATGTCAAAACAGCTTCCATCAAAACAGTGGACTTCTTTTCTGAATTTCTTTCCCTGTTCTGAAGTCTGCAGAGGAAAGATACTTGAGGAATTGCAAAATGGCTCCCTCCGTCAGTGTGTCCCGGCTCACATCCAGCCCTGTTCTTCTCTCTGGCTTCTTCTATGCCGTGTCCTGAGGACCTTTTAAAACCTGATTTCCCTTTTCTGTCTTCTTGGAGGATCTCTGGCAGGCATGGTTGGGCTGAACAGGTCTCATAATCTGGAAAGGTTCATGTCTAAGTTTTGCAACCTTCTCCATGCGAAGGGTGCTCCCAAAAGCTGGATTTGTTGGCTATTTACCCCGTGGCTCATGCATCTGCCTGGTCCTCCAGGACTCTTGCTAGTTCGGAGAACTTCAATGACAAGGAAGCCAAACCAACAGGATTCTAGCCTAGGAAAACAGATGAGCCAAGTCCTTACAGATGTGGACAGAACAACTTTATACCTTGGCTTCCAATCAGGGCACTCTTCGTGTGTCTGCCGAACAGTTGTGACTGCGACATCACCAAGCAGCTCTGTGATCCCTGGTTCCTAGTCATGTGCAGACAAGAAAAACGCAGAGGCATTTGCATTTAGCTCCGGGGATTTTAGAGGTATCTGCAAGTGAAGCATTGAAGAAGTTGTATCTTCTTGAATGCACAAGCATAAATGTTAATATGAAAATGCGAAGCTTGCTTTTAATGGTGTGTTTATATTAGAAGCTCCAAAAACCAGCAAGAACTATAACAGACAAGGGGGACAGGTACCAATATTGATTAAGTTGTAACTCCTTGTTGTGTACTGAGTTAACTGCGCACACACATCGCCTCATTTCAATGTAAAGCAACCCCATTAAATATCAAGAGTATGATCTATATTTTAGAAATGAGAAAACTAAGGCTTAGAGAAGTTAACTTGCCCAGGGTCACAGAGCTGCTATGGGTGGAGCTGGGATTCAAATTTCCATCTGACTGGAAACAACCCAGGCAATGACCTTGGGACTCACTGCGGTCAAGTCCCACCTACTGTTTACTCTGACCAAGTCTGGATCCAGGAGATGGGCTGTGCCGTCTCACAGCCAAGAGGCCTCTCCCCACATTAACACCACCTTAGTGGTAAGTGAGCACCCAAGATATGTCCCACGCTCACAAAACAAGGTCCTCAGGGAAAACAAGAGGTACTTCCAGGCAGGCCCAGAACACAGGTGAGTATTTGGGAGGGTGAGGTGGTTTCTGAGGGTGTGGGTGGAAGTGGCCACCCACCCCATTCCATCTCAGGTAGCAGCACGAGGCAGTCCTCGAGAATTCTGGAGAAGTAGAGGAAATCCTTGCTTGGATTACCTAGAATTAGAAGACTAAGGAAACAACTGGGCCTTCAGCCCAGCCAAGGCCAGACAAAAGCCAAAAGCAATGGCTAACAGAAGACATGCCCCTCCCAGGTTGGCCTCTGCCCTCAGGGGCGTTTTGGGGCTGAGGCAGCTCCTCCCTCGCCGCACCCCATCCACATGGTGCCCCAGCTCCAGACCAGCCCTTCTCAAGTAGAGCTGTGAACTGGACACCCCTCCCTCTACGAGGAGCTGCCCCTCCTGACTATAGGTAGTCTGCAGATTTTGGCTGTGAGCGTGTCTTACTACGATATCCATTGTTCCTGTGGGTTCTGTGACAAGACAATGAGCTGTCAGAGAGTGATGGGCCAACGAGATCAGAATCAGGGGGAAGCAGGCAAATATCCGGGCTGGTATCACTGAGATGCCCCTTCAGGTAAGGACTTGTGGTCCGGTTGGTGAGGCATGTGTTAGTGAGCTCATGACCTCCAGCTGTGAGCTTCATCAGAACTTTCTAGTCCAGGCTGTGCTCTTCTGGAGCGATTCCTAGCCGATGGCCATCCAGATGGGGGGCTAGGCTGGAGGTTTCCACCTGGAGTAAGATGCCTCGTACGGGCAAGCGCTGCTTCAGAAACCCCTGGTGGGTGACCCACTTTGTGAGGTCAAGCACAGTGTGCCAGCTCCCCCTGCCCGGTTCTGCTTCCTCCCGGTCCTTTCACAGGTAGGTGTTTTCCCGATGGACACTCTGCGCCCTTAGCTCTAACTCAGTATCTGCTTCCTGAAGGACCCCAGGTGAGAGAGGACAATATAATATAAAGTATTTCCCAAGAAGGAGATGATGGGAAATAACAGTAGCCAAAAAAAGGGCGTGCCAGAAACGAACAGGACTCAGCTAATCTGGTCATAGCAGCAGCCAGCACAGCACTCTTGAGAAGCCCGGTCGGATGGACGGCACTCGCAGAGGATTCCTGTAAGTCTGTTGGCTGGTGGCAAGAACCAACCACGAAGGGCTCAGACTGGGGCTGTCTATACTCAGAACCTAACAGCTTCACCAAAATTCTCCAAATGTATACGGGCTTAGTTGTTATCGGAGGAAGATCACCTGAACACTTGCTTCAGGTGTCAGCATCACCATCGGGCCCTTGGGGCAGGACACAATACCAGAGACTAATCCCTTAGTGTCAGTACCGATGGGGTTTTGGGGGGGAGTAAATGGGATGATGAACTAAGAAGGCTGTTTTGCTGGCTGGCTTCCTGCCCAGCACATCATAAATGCCAATACATAAGACCCCTTTCCTTTTGGAAATGTGCTGGGTAATCCTAGGCCAGCCAGTTAAACTTGTCTGCAGCTATGGTCCTGGATGAAATCCTGGGAAGGTTAACTCACAGAACCGAGTGGTCAAGGCCAATTCTGTGGCCAGAATGGGGCAAGAGCACCACAGTCAAGCCAGGGAAAGGGAGTCTCTGGAAAAAGCAAGTCCACAGGGACAGGCAGGGAGTCAGAAACAGATCTGCAAACCAAAGATCTGACAAAGTGGGGCAAGTGTGCCTTACCACGCAGCCTGCGTGGCCCGTGAGGCAGAGAAGCACTTTGAGGGTCGCATGGACCTCAGTCGCTGAGCTGAGAAGTGAGGCTGTGTGTGCACGGGGGGCTCAGGCTCGTGCAGACGATCAGCACGGAGTCTGGCCAGCCGCAGCAGGCATGCTCTCTGCCAGAGAGAGATGAGACAGATGTCTTTCAAAACACAAACCGATGGTGGCCTCCTGTTTCACTTCCACGTCCATCTGGCCAGGGTCAGGCTCCCAGCTCCCAGAGCAATTACATGCTTTCTGACCTGACCTGAACTCCGGGGAGGGTCCCTGAGGTCCTGGAATTGCCCCAGAACTCAGGGTGGAGTCTGGGAGGCTGCCCATCCCACCAAGCTGCGGCATGGGCTGACCCCTGAATATTTTGTGAAATATGTGAGCTGCTCACAGTGATATAAGAAACTGCCACGAATAAATCAGATGCACATGTGTGCAAGGAGAGAGACCACCTCTCCCAGCATCCACTTTCCCGTAACCTGCCTTTCCTCCATTTATCCAAATATCTGGATGACAACCCTCCCTTTTGGTTCAGCTGCCTCCTTTACAAGGGCCTCTTCCACTTTTCTGAGGCATGAGTTTCCAAAGCCTGGTTGTTTTAACATTAGATGTTTCGGCATATTATAATCCTATGAGATAGTCAACATCATTATGATGGTTTTTAAATGTCCAGAGAGGGTCTCTGCAGACACACAATTTCAGTTCCGGGGGAGAACACTCCAGCATGAATAGCCGGCTCCTTGGCTGTTGTACGAGGCACAAGCAGGTGTGGGCACTGGAGTCACAGGCATGTTTTAATATTAGGAACTCCCTTCCTTACCACGAGCTCTCCACAGGAAATAGCTGGCAGACGGCACATACTAGACTTGGAACTCTCCTGCTCAGAGCAAACGGAAAGCATCCAAAAACAAAATCAAAGCCATGAGCTGCCTGGAAAAACAAACACCCCGAAAAGTTATTTCTTGAAATGCACACCAGGAAAAGTACAATCTGGAAGAATCAGGAAGGGGGAAGAAACAAAAGCCCTGCTCAGAGGACCTCCTCAAATCTCTGGGGGAGAAGCGCATGAGAGTTTTCCACTGTGGCCCTGTTCCACTTAAACTCACAAATACCTCTCTCAGATAAAGGGACATCTGAACTTGGTCCAGCTCCCCAGGCTGGAGGGCCCAATGCACCCACATTTCACCCAGGCTGGCGCTCTTGGAGGACGGCAGCGGTCCTGGGTCGGGGGAGCGGATCCTCAGTTTGCCAGAGACGGAGAGGGCTCAACGTGGGCCCCAGACCATGTGTGGGCAAGAACAGAGCAACACTCAATTCCTGGGGTGGGTTTGTTTTTTCTCTTGTTAACTAACACTTTGCATCCTGAGTTCTCTTCGGTGATTTCCTCCTAACGAGGCTTACTGTAGTAAATCTCTCCAATTGAGCCCGTATGGCCTCCCTCCCTGTCTCACTTTCCCCACTGGATTCACGTATCACCGCCACCACTTGCTCTCAGAAGGGCAACCTCCCAGTACCTGTGGCAAAAGGAGAGGATCCCAGATGTGGCTTCAGGGGAAGAGGTCAAGTTTGCCAAAGCACTTCTGTGGAAAACACCAACGTTGCTGTTTCCTAAAGACCTGGATTGCAGTGATCAGGCACGAAGCTTATCAGGTCCAATTTCATTAGAAACATCTTTGAAGAATATAGATAAATATGTGACTGAGTCCAAAGGGGCTTCTCACTTTGGACTGTTTCAAATGGCTAACGTTGCAGCTCATCTAAAGAAAATGCGTGCTTGTCCCAGTTCACAGGACCCCATTCTTTCTGCCTCTGGGCAGAGGTGAGGGATCGAAGGAAAAAAGCAACTGGGAGGAAGAACAAACAAGAAAAGTAAGGAGTCAGGTTTCACTCTTTTTCTCAACTCCCGATAGGATCAATTATTGAAGCTATATTTTAAATGCTCCACCTCAGATTTCAAGCCAATGCACAGACGTCCCTCAGAAAGCCCGGAGCCCAACTGTAGACCAGTCCCCGCTTCCACGGATGGATGGGCGGATGGAAGAGGGGGGTGGGGGGATGAAGACAGACAGTGCTCAACAGCCCCAGTCCCCGGCCCCCAAACGGGAGGTCCCTGTGAGACATTCCATAGCAGATCAAGAAGAATTCTGATCTTGCCAAAGAAATTGCCAAAGAACAATTTTCTCTGAAAATCAAGGGGATGATATAGAGACAATAGGTTCAAAAACTGAGTGCAAGGATCAGGCTCGGTGCTGACAAAGGGGCAAAAAATGTCAGGGGGTCCCTGCCCTCACAGATCTCACAGTCAACCTGTAATAATTTAAAAGATTTAGGTGTCATTTATGTAATTAATTATAGCAATTATATTATTGAAATAAAATTTTATACAAAACATAGTACCACATAAAATTATATTAAAATGTATTAGTGATTAGAAAATATTTAACAGTATAATAGAAATAGTAATTTATAATGAAAAATATAATATAAATTTGTTTTTTAATGATATTAATTATTTGAAGAATGTTTAAAGAAGCACAGGCTACTTCAGAAGCTTCTAAAAGAGGGACTGGACTAACCCTCGTGCACTGTTGGTGGGAATGCAGACTGGTGCAGCCACTGTGGGAAGCAGTATGGGGGTTCTTCAAAAAATTAAAAATGAACTGCTGTGTGAGCCAGTGATCCCACTTCTGGGAAGAGAGCCAAAGAAACCTGAAACACTAATTCGAAAGAATACATGCACCCCTGTGTTCATCGCAGCATTATTTAAAGCTGTGGTACATTCACACAATGGAATATTACTCAGCCATAAAAAGAACAAAATCTTATTTGCAGCATCATGGATGGACCTAGAGGGTATTGTGCTCAGTGAAGTAAGTCAGACAGAGAAAGACAAATACCACATGATTTCCCTTCTTATGTGGAATCTAAATGAACAAAAATAGAAACAGACTCATAGATACAGAGAATAGACGGGTGATTGCCAGCGGGGAGGAAGCAAGGGGCTGAGTGAAAAAGGTGAAGGGATGGAGAAGTACCAATTGGCAGTTACAAACCAGTCATGACTATGGAAAGCAGAGCACAGGGAACAGAGTCAATAATATTGGAGTGACTATGCATGGTGCCAGGTGGGTATTGGGAATATCAGAGGGGACCCTTGGTAAAGTATATGGTTATCTAACCACTATGCTGTACACCTGAAGCTAATACAAAATAATACTGAATGTAAACTGCAGTTGAAAAAATTAAAAAAAAATAAAAAATGAAAATAAAAGACGGACTGGCCGGCTTTGGCAGTGGGCGCACACAGGCAAGGTTTTCCCAGGAAGCGTTGGGCTGGAGGTCCAGCAGAAGGCAGCTGGGCTGGTTGGGGGTGGGGGGGTGGTGCTCGGACCTGAGCAGAGGGAGGCAGGCTGCAGGCAGGAGTTCAGGCTGAGCTGAAGGCCTTGGGCCAAGAATTTCAAGTGGAAAGTCTCTGGGCTAACCAGTGAGTGTCCCCCCAGAACTGCTGTCTGCCTGGAACCTCCGAGTGTTACCTTACTTTGAAATAGGGTCTTTGCCCAGGTTAACAGGTTAGGGATTGAGATGAGATCCTGAGGGATTGGGGGGGGGACCCTAAATCCAATGCCAGTGTCCTTCTAAGAGATGGAAAAGAACAGAGACCCAGAGAAGAAGGTGAGGAGAATAGGAAGGTGGAGATCGGAGTGACTCGTCCGCAAGACGAGAAGTGCCGGTGGCCTAGGACAAGCTGCGATGGGCACTGGATGCCGCGCCCCTGCCCCGGAAGGAGCCAGCTCTGCCTGCGACTTGGTTTTGCACTGCTGGCCTCAGGAACCTGAGAGAGCACATTTCTGTCGTTTTAGGCCATCGGATTTGCACTACTCCGCATAAATGACAGCCCTAGGAAATGAAGACAAACTCCTTCCCCCCCTTTGGCTCTTTGAAGACTTTTTGACTCTTGAACTTCTTTCACAATAAGATGCAATCTTGTAAAACCTCCAAGACGGGCCTAAAATAATTTAATGATGTTTTGCATGTTTATATAGCCAAGTGATTTTTAAATAAATGTATCATATTGATAGGCTGTCAAAACACTTTAAAACCCCTTTTCATACAATATTTAAAACTATCAAGATGAATTTCCCAGTTTCACAAGTGATACATGCTGTTTCATTTACTATTAATCTATAAGAACAAAGATGATTTACCGACTCATGCATCATTTAAAATATTTAATAATATACATCATTTAAAAATATTTAAAATATATTTTTTAAAATAGAGAGATAAATTACCTTGTGATACCTATGGAATTAAGAACAGAAGAAAAAAAAAACCCCTGCTGTTTTCATTCTTGGATGTTAACAATTTTTGCCTTCGAATCATAGAAAATGTCCTGCTGTGTTTTTAGAAGTACAATGTTTGGAATCTAGATGACAAGATGAGAGATTTCTAGTTGCAACTGGTAATCGCTTCCCCTTGAACAACACACTGCAGGGGTGAATACCGAGTCTTTGCTACCCCGGCTGGACCGAGACACAGCCGCTACGTGTGAACTTGATTAGATGACTGGAACTTAAAGATCTGGCGACGACCATCTTGAGGAGAACAGTTACTGTCACGTTCCTCATTCTCGGCCATCACCAGTGTCCCGATGCCTCTTGTCTCCTGTGACTCACTACAGGCATAGCAAACAGGGATATTACCAGGCAGGGAAAGTGATTTCAGGACTGCACAATGGGCAAAGCCACTGTGGTGGCCAGAGCTGGTCTCTGAGTCATAAGAACATCGGCTGTCTCCCCCTCGTTCAGTACCTGCTTTGACATTCTCAAACCATGTGTGGGGGGGAAACGTTTAAGCAATTATCTCGTTTTCTGATTTCCAGCAATGCATCTGAAGTTGACCCCAGGACCACCTTTACCAACAAAGGTGTTCTGTGAACCAGGAGCCCCTTTGCCAGCAGCTGGTGGCTCACAGGTCTGCAGGCGGGAGCTTGTGGACCTTGAGCTTCACACAGCTGGAACTGCTGGGCGGCGATTTCCCCCTGGGTCAGAGCCAGCGGGCATTCACTGTGCTGTCATGTCAGCCTCTCTTCTCACTAAACACACTTCAGAGGATTTTTTAAAAAACAAACAAACCCAGTAAAGATGTCAACGTGTATTACCCATGTTTCACACAGGTTTCTAAAGGGCCCGAGACATTGGAACAAACTCAGTTTTCCTCTTTGTACTCCCTCCTACCACCTGACAGGTGACCGGGGCTCATGTTCTAGTGTGGCAGTAGCTCCCTCCTTTTCCTACAGCACAAGAGGCGGGCTGCCACATTGTCAGCCCACTCGGACGGACATGTTACATGACAGAATGCAAGACTCCTCAAGAGATGAACAAGTAAAATGAAGCAGAAACAAACTCAGAGATTCAGAAAACAAACTGATGGTTGCTGGAAGGGAGGGGAGTAGAGAAGGGGATGGAACAGGGGAAGGAGGTTAAGAGGTACGAACTACCAGTCATAAAACATATCACGGGGATGTAATGTACAGCACAGGAAATAAAGTTAATGGCATCCTAATAACTACTTACGGTGACAGATGGTTATTACATTTACTGTATGCCCTAAGTATTCAAATGTTGAATCACTATGTTGTACACCTAAAATTAATATAATATTGGGTGTCAATTATAACTAAAAATAAAAAAAAGGTCATTTGCATTACTCATCTAGATATATTTGTGAAGGGAGGAGTCCCAACTCGTATCTTCTTTAAGACATGACCACATTTCTCATGGGCACCTTCATTCAACAGGGCGGTTTTCCCTATTTGCTATCCCAAACGCCACTGTATATAGATTTTCAGCCTTACATGTAGGGGACAGTGGGGGAAAGGTCAAGAGCATCATGTTCAGCAAAGTGTTTCAGTGGAGGGATACAAGACCTCGTACCTGCTGGGGTCATCACATATTAGCCAGGACGGTTCAGCACCCTCGTTTACTATTATCAACACTACCCTTGCTTTGGTACAAGTCTTTGCATCTTATGATGTGACCACCAGGAACTCGGGAGGTGGGTAAGGAAGATGGGATCATCTCCAGTGTCTGAGTGATACAATTCAGGAAGGGAGGTGCAGGAGTTTCATAGACCCCTCCCGGCCGCCCGGTCTAGAGCTCCTCCTTCCCCTGCACAAAGGGACGGGAGATGGTGAAGCTGCCGTTTTAGGAGCTAGCTGAGTTCTGGCCAGGAAGGTCTTCCAGAGTTCTCCCTGTGCTGCAGGAAGTGTGTGATGTTCACTGGGGAGTGGGCTGGATTATGGTAGACCTGGCAGCTTATTGGATAAAACATGGGGTTTGGAGTCTAGCAGACCTGGGTTTGAATCCAGGTTCTGTCACTTACCAGTTGTGGGACTTTAAAGTAAATGATGTATTTTTTCCTTTTTCTGCCTTAGTTTCCTCATCTGAAATGGGTTACTATGAGAATTAAATGATATTTAGATATAAAACATGAAGTGTACAAATGTTCACGACTATATCCTAGCCTCCTGGGTTACCTGTGGAGTCAAGTTAGTACATATAAACCACCCGTCCTCGGTGAAGGGAAGGCATTAAAACCCACCTGCTGAAGATGACACTGCGGGGCAATTGGATGCCAGCCCTGTGGCCCTGGCCCATGTGCTCAGGGAGAGTTGATTCCACTGTGGCCCCAGGAGAGACCGTTCACCCTCTGAGCCAGTCAACCTTCTAACCTGGCATCCGACAGCAGTGCGTGTGAGTCACCTGACTGCAGAGCACAAGCTCAGCCAGGAAGAGGCCTGTTTCAAAGGAGCAAGAGGACAGGGAAAGTCTCCAGAATCATCTGTCTACCAGGGTGGGGCTCCCTGATCCCCCTCTTCCTGACCTCTGAACAGGCAGGTCTCCACTGGAAGTTCCACAGAGCACAGATCCTGGAAACCCTCCAGAGCCCGGTCGTGGGCCGATACACTTGACTTGGCACTACAGCCTGGTCCCTAGGGTTTTCACAGGACGCCATGGTGGTCAACAAGACCACGCATACCTTAGACAGAGCAGGCCCCTGGCCCCTTTGCTGCATTCTCTCCCTGCCTCCCCCAGGCCCTCCTCCAGAGCGCTGTGTATTCCTAGGCACACTGTCCGTCAGCCGTCACTATGCATTTTGCAATGGAACCGAATCTGATTTCCAACACATAAGAGAATCTCACAAAAAAACACACATTTGGACATGAAGCCAGAATTTCTGAATGTGAATCACTGTAAGTAAGGAGAGGAGTTTAAAAACAATACCTACTATAAGCTATATGCGCGTTGGCCACGGTCCACACATTATGGTAAGTACATTGATAAAATCGTGCAATTCATAAATACCTTCTTTGTTCCCTTTTTACTGAATGTACTGGGGTGACATTGGTTAAAAAAATTATATAGGTTTCAGTGTACAGTTCTGTAACATAGTGTCTGTATTGTACGCTCACCACCTGATGTGTGAATACATTTTCACAGAGAACTCGCACGGTGAAGTATACTGAGTAAAATGTGACAATCACGCCTTCGCATAACCCTCAAAAGCACATTCCCACTACCTGACTTTCAAGTTGTTTTTTTGTCTGTGTATCGTCATCTCCCAGTTTAGTCTATCTTCCTCTCCTTCCTGACTTCCTGAACTTACAGTCTTGGTGGCTTCCCCTCCCTAGGTAGTAATCTGCTTTCTTTCAATACTTGCACAGACTTCAGTTTCATTTAGCTCTTTATCCCATCTGCAATTTATTCAAAGGCAGAACCTAACTTTATACTCTTCTCTAAATAGTTTTAGCTATTTCAATAAAATTCACTAAAAGACTGTCATTTATCCTTCAGTTTTGAATGTTTCCTTTTCATACACCAAATTGGGCCCCTTTGGGATTCCCTGCTCAGTTCCACTGGTGAATTTGTCAAGTCCTGTGCCATACCAGTTGAATTACTATAGCTTTGAAGTATAGTTTGCTAGATGGTGAACAATGTCCCTCATTACTCTTATTTGTTCAAAAATTTCCAAGCTATATTTACTTAGTTTTCTACCTTTTAGATGAAGTTTAGTTTAACTGTTTAAGGTTCCAAAATAACTTTCTTCCAAATTTTGATGGAAACTGTATTTATTTATTGCTAGGAAAGGAAGATAGAAGAATCTAATACCCTTAAAAGACTGTCTGCAGAGCCCATTTGCTTGGTACAAGTACTCTGGTTGTGATACAATAAGTTAAGATTGCTCCTATTAAAAAGCAAACAACTAATTCATCTAGCCAACACTAGTGGTCAGCTTTGAATCTTCAGAGAAAATCTCAATGCTGTAATCAGCACCCCACAAGTTTTCAATTGTGATTATGAAATCCAAGAAGACTTTCTTTAAAAGTTCTTTCTTACTAAATCATAAATCAAAGGTGTACAGAGGTTATAAATTCAGACATTCCTATCACATAATTATTTCAAATCACCCTCTCCTCCATTCTAACGTGAATTTCAGAGTGCAGTGTTTATGATATAACTATAGATCTCCTGGCACAGCTATCAAAAAAAATATTCCCGTAGACATTTAGTGGAACATGTCCAATTTTAAACTAAAAACAGTTCTTTAAAAGAGAGTTTAAAATTCTGGCATCCTAGTTCATGTAATAATTACAATTCAGTAAAGAAATCATAATATTAAGACAGTGACAGAGTTCCTTTAGAGATGCTTGACCAAATTTTTCCTTAAAAAGGAAAAAACAAAAAAAATAAGGAAGGTTTAAACGTGTTTCAAAGTGCAGTAAGAGACGCGAGACCTATATTCAAAATAGACAAAAATCTGGTGCTGATGCCTGTGGGCAAAGAAAAAGAAAGCATACATATTCTGTACAAAGACTCTCCTTTTCATATATTTTCCATACTTCAGGAGACAGCAAGATAGCAACTTAGCATGAATGAAGTGCAGGAGTCATACGCAAGAGTGCCAATTTCTCCGTGCCCTCTTTCCCCTGGTGTTACACAGACCCCTGCCTGATGTAACAGCCTATTGAAGGCATGAGTGGAATAAGCAATGGCGGTACATGGGTGCGATGGAGGACTGCTCACAGGGAAAAGGAAAGGACTGCGGATGCCTGGTAGCGTGGAGGAACCTCAAGTGCATTCAGGTGTGAGACTGGAATGGCCACAAGCAATGCAATTCCCTTTACCTGACGTTCTGGGAGAGGCTGGGAGTGCAGGGAGGGTCTGCCTACAAGAGAGTGCTTTTCAGGGGATCAAATGGTTCTTCACCCTGAGTGTGGCGGTAATTCATGTGACTTGTGCTTGTCAGAATTTATAGACTGATACAACCAGAAAGTCTTCCTTTAGTTTCTGCCTTATGTTAGCATAATGTTTCAATTTTGTACTTTCAGTATAATCCCTTTAATCCTTTCTTCTGAAATTGAGGAAAATTTATTATGCTAAAGAGTGTCAGCAAATTACACTTCCATAAACTTTTCATCATCATCTAATAAAAAAAGGCTGTGGCAAGCCACGCCCTTGCCCTGTCTTCCCATGCCTTCCTCCATCCACCAATAGCAAGTCGGCTATTTATTTGCTTAAGGAGGAAGGAACCATTGAATGGAAGTAAGGTATACAAAACCATCTACCTTGCGGGTTTGAGCTCTTCATTTTCCCAGCAACCCAGAGGTCACCTTCTCAGACCTTCCACGGAGACACGTGGGCATTCCCTGAGGTGAAGCAAGTTAACAGTACTAGATGCTACTGCCCAGATGCTCTTCCTGGGCTCCTGGATCAGAACCTGATCCCATGGGATATTTTAAGCAAATCCACACAGCTTCAGTCCAAACCTCTGGGTGTGCACAGTCAGTCAACTTAATTCCGTGAGGGAACCAGCGAAAGGCACTGCAATATTTGACTGCATTAAGTGTACACCCACATCAAAGAAGGTGATAATCCAGTTTCATATGAGATTGCATGTAGAGAGTCTGATTCGGTGCAGGCACCAAAGTTCAAACCTGGCGATTCTGTTTTACGACGAGCGGCTGACGAGACTAAGGGGGCTGCCCCGGAGAAGATAATAAGGAAGGGAGAGGGTAGGAGGGACGTGATGATTTTACACACACAGACACCGGAATGATTATGTGGACAAAGGGGCAGATTACTTCATGGTGGCACAGGTTATAGGATTAGTACCAGTGAGAAGAATATTAAGTAGTGGAAGATGTTTGGCTGGATGAGTCAAAGCCAATAACTTTTAAACACCTAGTGCTATCCCATGGTGAAATGGCTGCCTTCTGAGGCAGGGAGGCCATCAGGGATGCTGCCTACAGTGTTTCAGATTTCATGGGAGGCTGGGTGAAAAGACTGAACAGAAATGACCAACAGTAAGCTGATGCCACTGACTGAGTGGTCAGGCCACGCCCAGGACAGGATGGGATATCTGGGAAAGGCCGTGCAGGAGAGGGAAAGAAGGGAGAGAGAAGGATGTGGACATGCATTTCATTCAGTGGTGGAGAATGAGGAGACACACTTCAACTTCTTTGGCTTGCACAGAGGGCAGATGAACGTTTGTGTGGCTATCCAGTGTCTGGTCATCCTGCCGGCTTGCAAGTCACTCCCACTCTGTGGGAGGTGGTGAAGAAGAGGCATTCATTCTCTATCCCCACTCCCAGGCACCGCCAGTCATTGGTTCTGGCCCACCGCAGGCTCTTGCCTGGCTCTCCGGATTGTGAGGAAGTGATGTGAAGGCGTGGGAACAGATGCAGACTCCTTGCAGGAGTCCAGTGATGGTTGTGGTGGCAGTGGCAGCGTGCTGAGGAGTGGCACCACCTCTGGCCCATTCCCTCCAGTGCCACGCTCTTGCCCATTCTCTGGTGCTCAGACCTCACTGCCTTTGGTTCCTGTGAGCCACCCCATATTCTGTTACAGAGTTTCTTGTCTGCTTAAGTGAGCCAGAACAGATTTCTGCTGCTTGCCACTTCAAAGTTCTAACTGTTGTATCACACACAATGGGGAAGAGAGGGTTTAAGAGCTATTATTGTATGCTGTCCTCACGTCACGCATGAAGAGGAAACTCTTTATAACTTACACAGTTCTTCCTAGTGATTGTATATGGAGAACTTCATTAAAAAAAAAAAGGATATTAGGTTTTCTGCTCCACCTTTACCTCCGCCCTAATTGCCTCCAAGATTCTGAAATGCTGAATGAGGGTCGGGAGCGGCAGTGGCAGTGGTAGAAGCTAGCTTTTTTTTTTTTTTTTTTGACTCTAACGTTTTCTAGGTAATTCTAATGCAGACTCTGAGTCTGACATGTGAGTTTCTAGGCAAATGAAAATAACTTGAACCATGTAACAAAATCTTTGTCTTTTCAATCTCTGTGTCAGACCAAATCGGACCAAGGTACTGGGGTCTGCAGGGTGAATCTTAGCTCCAGCCCTTCCCCTGTTCGCAGATAGCTCCTCCCACAAAACCCACAAGCCCTGTGCCACCCCCATGCCTCTGCTCTGTACTGTCGCCCAATGGGAACGTGCTTCTCATTCTCTCTGCCTACACAGATCCTACTCATGCATCAACATCCGATTGAAGAATGGCCCCTCCCACAAACTCTTCTCCATCTATCCCAGCCTAGGGTTTTTCATAGCATCATGTGATCTCAAAGTTGTGGGGGCGGGGGGCCTCCAGTAAACATATGCCATCTAGGTCATCTCATTAAATCACAGATTTCTCTCATTAGAATTAATTTCTTACACTTTATTTCAAATTTCATTGTAAATATTTACACCCTGTCTCTCCAAGACCATGAGTTTTCTTAAGTCTACAGAAACATACTGGTGCTTGATATCATTAAGGTTAACTGTCATGGACTGAGTCCCCTCATTTGTAAACAGTGCCATTTGTGGGGGTGTGGGGAATAAAGCTCTACCCATTCTAGGGATGTCTCTCCATTGGAACAGCTGCAGAAACTTCCTACAGATATTCACATCTGTCTGTTTCTTCACCTAGTCTGGAACGCAAGGTTCAAAATCCTGCCATTCTCAAAATGACAAATTGTGAAGCATTTTCACTACTCAGAGCAGCAGGAAAGACATGAAAGACAGCCCTTGCCTCTGACGGAAAAACACCCTGTGACTTACAGTGGCTTACATGTACCAGCTCGCTCACCCAAAAGGTTCCTGGCTCTGGAGCCCAGCTGGAAAGGGGCCATAAAGGGCAGAGAGTGTGAAATAATTCACTAATGGGCCATTAGAGCTACTTTAATCAGGAAACTCAGAGGTGATATATTTCCATGGGAATCCTAATCCACCCTCCCCTCTCCCCTAAGGAAAGTCTGTCATTGGTTGATAGTAGAACAAAGCATTTCTTTTATCTGTAATTCTCAAAGTGATTCTCTTTGGCACCACTCAGCAGACATGTAAGATCTTTGGGGGCAATACAGTAGCATTGGTGATGAGAAGACCACCTTAAAATGATATAGTTCTTTGTACTTTTCCCCCCAAAGCCCTTCATGTCTGTTGTTTTGTTTGTTTTGCGCAACAGCGTTGTAAGGGAGGTGGCCCCGAGAGACTTACCCTTGTTTTACAGACAGGGAAGTTGAGGCACTTAAGGATGAAGAGGGCTCATGAACAGGTGGAGCCCCCTGTGCATTCTGGGGGCCTCAACTGTCCACTGTGAAAGCATCAGGATGGCCAACGCCACTCACCTTTCAGGGCTAGAACTGGGGACAATGTTTGGGTTCAATACAGCCCATACCACGTATTTATGGGCATTTGACCCCTATTGTTCAAATGCGACACCCCAGAAACAAGGTCCCGGAGGTCCAGTGAGTCTGTCCTGGGTGTGGTCTCCATACAGAAACCCAGACGGCACCCTGATACTGGCTCAGCCACAAAGCCTCAGTTTCCATAAAATGAGGGCTCTGAGTCGGAAAGAAGGGGTGTGTAAGGGTGGTTTTCAGACTCAGCTGATTATAGGACTGGGCTGGGGAACCTTTTATTTGGAGAAGAAGAAAAGAGAGACTACTTTGTCAGATGACACACATTCATCATGCACAAGATTTAAGCAAAAAAGAAAAGTATAAATGAGAAACTAAAGAAGACCCCAATCACCGTGGCCCATTGGTGACAGGAGGGCAGTGACACAAAAACATTCTGAAGCAGGTGGCCACCACCAGAGGGATTTCTCAAGTCCCTGGGCATGCCTTACAAGGAAGACTCGAGACCCTCCCCCAGAACCAGGCTGGGCACCCTGTGGCCTGTTTCACAAAATGCCTCCTGGCAACCAGGGGTGTCCATCATCGATGGGGAGCCTTCTCGAGGAGACTGGCATAAAATGGCACATTTTCCAGGGAGAACTCTCCCAGTCACCAGGTGCCATCTGTGTGTCCTCAAAGCTGGGATTGCCACTCTTGGGGCTATAGCGAATTGGCCCTAAAAGTTGAAATAGTAAAAAAGAGTTAAAAGGAAAAAAAGTAAGAGAGAGTAGAAATAGCAGGGCACCTGCAGAAGTCTCACCTGCCCCATCCACACATGCGCAGCTCCTCAGAGAGGACACATGGATGGGCAGGTGGGCAAGGAGACAGAGGATGCACCTGGATCCCGACCCAGGCAACAGCTGAGGTTTCAGGCAAGAAGAGCCCCGAGACGTGGGAGCTGAAGCAGCTCACTAGGTGGGCCACCGCGGTGGAGGAGAGAATCAGAGAGGAGCAAACAGGGTGGGGGTGGGGGTGGGGGTGGTGGGAGTGGTCTTGGGGGAATCCAGTCCAGGTAACCCTAAGGCTTATGGGAACTCTGGCACGATTATTTGGCCACAGGCAAGAGAGAAAACACTGAGTCTGGGTCCCTGGAACATTCCTTAAGGCTTATTCCACGTTAAGACCTTCTGCTCAACCACCTCTCTCCTGAGAAACAGGGCTAAGACGGCAGAAACAAACAACAGATGGCAGGACCACGTTCAGTCACTGGAAGGAGCCTTCCTGCACCAGGAATTAATAGACCGGGTTTGGATGCTGGTCTCCATGCAGTTTGATTAGCTTCGGTCCCCTGGCAGCTGATAACCCCTGGTATTTGGGCAGAATTGCATTCCCAGGCCTCTTCAGCCACCCTGTGAAGCCACCAGCTGGCCATGTGGCAGAAGTGGTTCGACCCAAGCCAGCAGTGCACCTTTAGGAGACAGCGGGTCAGAACCGGGTGGGGACACTGGGGTTATCAAAGAAAGCTGCTTGGGCCTTGGAGGTACAGTTAATTTTTTTCCTCATACTCTCTGCCAAAGGACCTTTCTCTAATTTGCAAATGTGTGTGAAAATCTTAAAGTGACACAAATGTGCATCATCTAATGACACACCTAATAAATCACCCTTGGGGAAAGGAGAAAGCCATGCCCAGCGCTCCTCAGAGGGCGCATATGGTTCCAAGCACGCACAGGGATCAGATGGGAAATCCAACTGGCTGCAGGCAGGCAGCTGCCGTGTGTGCTGTGTGGCTCCCAGCGCACCTGGACCCTCCCAGGGCTGCAGCTGCAGCGGCTTCCCGGGCCAGGCATTCCCATGGCAGAGCCACCTGGGAGACACACATCTGCTACCGTGCCCTTTACCTTGGCAGCTTCCCCCAGGCGTGAGCCTCCCTCACATTTGTTCCAGCCTGGCAGTGCCTCTGGGCTCCGAAAGACAGAGCATAGGACACTTTGAAGCAGGTGAACTTTCCTTGTGTTCTGAGACTCTCCCACTTCCCCTCTCCTGGGACATGTCTTGCCACAAGTGTTACAATGATCAAGCTATTACCTGCAACTAAGATGGATTACAAGGACTGGAAGCGAATTTGGGAAACACAGACCTCTGTTAGGGCCGGAGCCTGGCTACTCTGACCTTGTCAGAAACACAGAAATCTCAGGCCCTACCCCAGATCTACCGCATCTGCGGTGATCTGCATAAGACAGAATCTGCATTTTATCAGGATTCCCAGGTTAGAATAAACACTGTACTTAATATTTTTCTCCCGGTAAATAAAGATTTCAATAAATATCAAGTGGGTAGCCTTTAAGACAGGTTTTCTTTCTTCCCTTTTGGTGGGCCAAACCATTTCCTTCTCTGACAGCTACCGCATTTGCCTTTTTGGCCCATGTCAGCTGACTTCTATGTAAGTTCCTACCACAGAGCTAAGCACTTAGATGTTCAATAAGTACTTCTGATCAGATGCGGTAGGTTGGGGTCTCCATATTTCCGAACGAGTCATTCCAGGCTGTTTTCCGAATCCCATCACACTGAAGAACTAAAATAGTCCCATTTTGGCGGGAGCCAACTTCCCCATCTGCAGAGGCACTTCAGACAAATGTGGATTTAATATAAACCACTGACACCGAGCCCTGAAACCCTGCCGTCCCCCCACCGCTCCTCCAGAGCCCAGAGCAGGCTCCCCATCTCTTGGATCATATGCATCTTTTCGGGGGAGTCTTCTTGCCAAGAGTAAGCAGCACTTCCCACAGCCATGTCAGCTGTGGTTCCCAACGTAAGATACATTTTCAGAAAAGCCAACATCGATTTGTCCCTGAATTTCAAAATTGTACCTGCAAGGCACCCACACTGCTCCGCAGCCTGTTTTCTCCTCACACTCACTGAAGTGAGCGCCGTGCCA
Organism: Tonatia bakeri; assembly: GCA_004024845.1. Taxonomy (NCBI): domain Eukaryota; kingdom Metazoa; phylum Chordata; class Mammalia; order Chiroptera; family Phyllostomidae; genus Tonatia; species Tonatia bakeri. The sequence goes on from PVIA01012427.1 coordinate 27,083, forward strand.
GCGGAACAGAACGGGGCACGGCAGCCTTGGGGATTCACCTGACCCTTGGCTTGACTCTCAGAGCAAAGTCGCCACTCCACAATGAGGCATTCCTCCGGCAACAACACATCAAGGGGGGAACATGTTTGGGGCTCATGCTTACAAAAGAGAAGAGACCTACAACTTTGACACAGGGTGTTTGCTCAAAAACAGCCCTGTCCCAGACCGACGTGAGCACCATGAAATTAATTTCAGCTTGTGACCCTTTCCCCTAACACACGAGTCATTCACACTCAGCTTTTCCTCACCTGGGTCTGCTCACTGGAAAAAAAAAAAAAAAGATTTCCAAACCTGGCATTCTGAAGAGGCTGTGAGGAGTTAGTTGCATTATCTTTATCTGGTTCTCCAGCTGTCCTGGTTTAGGGGCTGGTCATCTAAGACATGATCCTAAGAAAGACAATAGGCTGGAAGCAGAGGAAACCTCACAGATTTGAAGGCCAACCTGTGGATAACATGAGTCTATCATCACAGCAAATCATACCAGAGTAAAACCGATCTTAAAAATCAGCACTGCATTATTCACTGTCGCTGGACCTAAAAAGGTGGCTGAGTGGCCCTGGTCAGGTGGCCCAGTTGGTTGGAGAGCCATTCCATACACCAAAAGGTCGTGGGTTTGATTTTGATTGCTGGTCAGGGTACATGCCCAGGTTTGGGGTTCAATCCCTGGTTGGGGAGCATACGGGAGGCAACTGATGGGTGTTACTCTTTCTCTCTTCCCCTCTCTCTCTCTCTCAAATCGATAAACATATCTCTGGGTGAAGATTAAAAAAATAAATTAAAACAGGCAGCTGATTACGTGTACGGGTTGAAAGCTCGGTTTCAAGACTGCTTAGGTAGTAACCCAGACCTTGCTGCTGGGGAAAAAGAACCCACGGTAAAAACTAAAACTGATTGCAAGGTCTCTCCCCAGTCTGAAATCCCCATGGGAACAATGTCATTAATTAAGCCAACAGAAGACCTTACAGATGACTAATGTTTTTCCTAGTGAAAACTGGAAATAACCGACTCCACTCACTTTTAAGATGAGCTGTTAAATTGTTGTTGCTGTAAGTAACTCATTAAGAATGTCTAATTAGTTATAGACATAAGAATGTCTGATGCCTCAGCATGACAAAAACAGCAGCATGTCCACCACACTAAGTTTGGCTGGGCCACTGGGTGGGACCCCAATAAAGTCTGCACACACTGAGATGTCTCCAGATACACCGCTCAGCTCCTGTGCTCCCTTCTCTTTTAATACGCCTTGACTCACTGGAGGAAGAAACTGAAGCCAAGCAAGTTCCAGCCTGTGAGAAGGATTGTGCAAAGGACTGAGTTCTACAAACCCAACTGCACCCTTCGTTTCTGCCACCTTCTTCCCTGCAGTGCTCAGAGGCAACTTTCTGTCTCCCATCCAGGACTTTATTGCTCCCCTGCCAAAACCGTCTTGCATCTGTTACAATAAAATACCTGTGATGTTTTCCAAAGCCAGCAGCTTACTGCCAACAGTCAACCCTCTACCCGACAGGCAACCGTCTGGGAACTTAAGTCAAAAAGCATTGCAAGGTGAAGTCAAAGGGAGGTTCCTTGGAAGACAGACCCTCCTCTTGCTGGTAGAGCCAGGCAGCAGGGAAAAAGAGAAGACACTTTTGACGAAGGATCAGAAGCAGCAGCAAAAAGCAAAATTAAAGGGTTGCTGTCCCATCAAGACACATGCTTTTCAAATGAAGGTCAAGTACGGTGCCTTTGAACTTCCTCCCACTCCCACGACCTGGGGCACTTCCGGTTGTGTTCTTTGGCTAGGAATTATAAATTGTTTACTGCAGGGCCACTTTTTTGGAGGAGTAGGAAGGGGAGCTTGTAAAATAGCTTCAATTTTCATTAAAAGGGCAAGGCTTGGGGAAATGTGACGTATAAACAGACGGCCATTGACCTGCTCTCTAGGGGCAACCTGTAAGTGCTGTTTCGCCCCACAGTCTGAGGAGTCTCACTGAAACAGGGGCCTCTGAACCAAACTAATTCTCAAGGGCCATGCTGGTCCTTCCTCAGACTTGCCCTACTCTGCCGATTTCCATCTTGGCTTCCATCTTCTAATTCAGGAAGAAAATTAGTGTAGAAATTAAAAAGGCAAAAAAGATGGTTTGTGTGTATCTTGCTTTAAGCCAACCTAAGAGCCTCCAAATCTTGAAATTATAAAAAATACAAACTATGGGGTGGTCTTTCTCTTTTATCCAAAGAGTCACTTTTGGTCCCTCTAGTTCTTATTTCCTCTGATGCATGTGAAACGTGGTTGGATTGCTTCTTCAGGAGCAGACGATAGAACGGGAGGCAGACCCAGAGTCCCAGGTCAATCGCTGTCATGGTCTGACTCACCACAGAGGGCCCTTGTATCTGAGCCAAGGCCATGCACCCAGGTTGTGCCCTACGGAGGCCATCTGTGGAGTCACAGAGTCATAGCATGTGTCCGCACCCATACACACCTGGATTTAACAAACCAAGGCAACACGGGGCAGATGTGCCCACAGGGGCAGCAAAGCCATCAGAAGTTCTCCCAGTGGGGCAAACTCCATCTCCTCCTGCTAAGCTGAGCAGGCGCATGTCAACGGAGGAGGAATGCTCTCGTCAGGTTCCCTGGCCACCAAGGAAGACACAGAGGTCCAGTAGGGACCTTCCGTGTGAGAGGGATTTTGTGCAACACCCCCTGGACCCCACTGCAGGAAATGTATAGAAATCACATCTGGAAGCGAGAGGGGGCATCACTCATAGACATTCTTAAGAGGGACAGAAATTATGGATCCTCTTTCATGGACATGGTTGCAAGTTTTCTGTTTAAAATTCAGAATAACTTCTTTTTGCTCAGCTGTTCCTCCCCTCTAGGTTTACACACTTTCACACACGTATGTGTGCACACATTAGCTCAGTCTTTTATCCCAGGCACCATCAGGGAAAAGGTGAGAAAAGAGGTCAGATTCCAGCCCTGTTGGGACAGCCAGAGGAAGGGGGCGGATGCTCTAACTCTGGGCAGATGCTTAGCCTTCCAGCACCCTACAAATAAGTGGGCTGACTGAGGGCTGCTCATGGGCAGACTTTGCCTGCCTGATTGTCCTGCCTCTTTATGAGCCAGCTGGCCGTATGCCTCCAAAGTGGAAGGGCCCCTCTGGCCACCTGGAGACAGGAGTGAGTTCTGGAGCTCTGTGGTGTGCGCTGCCAGCTCACACAGACAGCTTATTCACCCTCAGATCGTCTGTCCTCTGGGAGCCCAGCACTTGCCCCACTGCGTCTGGCTGCACAGCAGCGACTCGCCCTTTGAGCAAACGAGATCAAGTCCCTCGAGCGCCGTGATTCCTAACCGCCCCTCGTTTGCAGAGTCCAGGTCCCTGTCGGCATGGCTTCCAGTTGAGTTTCAACAGTTTTGGAAACAGGTTTCCAATGGTGTCTGAAATTCCAGTGCATACAGGAATAGCAGGTTGCTTAATCTCTAAATTCAGAGCCAACCACCTTTCTAAATACAGACAGAGGTGCTGCGGGGCTCGCTCGTGGATTCAAGGCCCCACCTCTGTCGCTCTGGTAGCCTGACCAGACGAGTGCACCGCTGCCATCTTGCTCCCTGGCTCCGGCTCCCGTGGGCCCCGCACGGCACATATTTTCACCCTGCCTCACTTGTTTTCACCTGTCAAACGGGGCCCCACCCCCATTCCTCTCCACTGACAGCAAATAATTTCCTAATACAGGAGGGAGAGATGACTGAAATGTCCTGTATAAAAAAGTACAATTATGCCGGCCATTTTCTTTTTCTCCTGAAACTACAATCTTTTTGTGAAAACTTTCTTGGGCCTCTGTGGTAGACTGTAAGCTACTTACAGAAATCAGTTCCATGTCCGGGCTGGTAGTTTCAATACAAGAGCAAGGTCATCAGATCTTCCTCTTGCCTTACTAGAAATGACTTTAACAATGGAATGCCATGCTGGTTGAGAATGACACGTTCAAGGTTAAGGCTGGAGGGTCTACAGTGAGCTTTCTTAGAGAGCAGTGAAGAAACCCTGTTCTAAATTGGAGAAAACAAGATGTCCATATCCACTTAACTATCTATCTATCTTGTTTTTATTACAGAAAACACTGCCCCTGCCCCCCCCACCACCAAAATGGCAACACCAAACAACTCAGATTGTAGGGGTCTGGCCAGCAGTCAGTCCTCAAGAGAAAGAAGGAAGTGAGTTGTTTTTGTGTAAGTTAGCCGAGTTTTGGTCCCCATCAGGTTCTTTCAGCAGGGGACGCAGTCCGCACAGCTGAGCCTCACAGGATCTGCATCGGCAGCTTCACTGACCAGGGGAAAGGGTGACAATCTAGCCTCAGACCCAGAGTTCATTTCCCATTGTTTGGACCTTGCAGAAGATCTTCAACTTCCTTGCTCCTGGAGCTACCCTTCTGGAGGTAAGAATGCCATTTACTATAGACTGAAAAACCAGAATCAGTTTCCAAAACAATGGCCCATTCAACCAATGAGCGGCATCAACCCACTGGTCATGTGGCTCCTGGACGACGCTAACGAGGGGCCGGCAACTGTTTTTTCTAAGGGAGCAGGCAGTAAATATTTTAGGCTTGGCAGGCCCCATCCGGCTCCATCCTGGATTCTTCTTTGTTTGTTTAATGTTTTAATTGTAAACTGCGTGAGCTCGCGAGACACACAGAAACAAGCTGGGGCAGCCTGGATGTGGCCCACAGGCACTGACCTCTGAGTGCTTCCAGAATGGACCTTGGTAAGGCGCCTGTCCCCCTGCCACCCCCTGCTCAGTTTAATCCATTGCAAACCGCCCCTGGGACAGACAAGTGTGGAGGGTGAGAGACAAATCAAGCCCACCCAACAGGGGAACAGCAGGTAGGAGAGAACGAGAGTCTCCTTGAGGACCACAGGAGGTGCTGTTTCCCTTCCCATGCAGTCTGGAAGGCTGAGGAGGCCCAGAGGGAGATTAGTGATAGGTGCAGGCCTGCCTCGACGGAGCACGGGCATCTCCCAGCCCTTTGGGCCTAAACTGAAAAGCCGCAGGATTTGGCCACCACGGCAGGAGGACAACAGCCAGCCAATGAGCAGCAAGCAACGCAGCTCTCACCTCTGCCTTCTCAGACACACCCCTGTGGGTCTTACGGCATTCTCCAAAGCTCAGACCCAAGAGTGCCAGGACTCAGGCTGGCCTAGTTCATGGAAATCAAGTTCTCTACCTAATTCTGATGCTCCTTCTCCTCTGACCACATATGCCATTTCTGACCTTCCCCGCCTTAGCTCCATTTAACACTCTGACCAGGTCACCGGGGGGCAAATCTATACCAAAGTACTCAGGTGCCGATCAGAAGCAAGGCCTGAAGTGGCTCAGAAACCCAGGCTTGAGGTGGTCTTCATTCTGTCCTGCTTCCCTTACTGCAAGCTCCTAGGATGGAGAGAATGCTCTGAGACTCAGCTACAACCATAGGATCCACGGATCAGTCCTTAAATTTTCCTTGCATGTGGCTGCGATCCATGGCTCTCCTTGTTTTTTTTTTTTTTTCCTACTTCTGAGTGTGAAAATGTCACAGCAGACTGGCTGGGAGCTCAGTGGGTTAGAGCAGCACCCCAACACACCAAGGTTGAGGGTTTGATCCCCGGTCAGGACACATACAAGAAGCAACCGATGAATGCGTAGATAAGTAGAACAACAAAATCAGTGTTTCTCTGCCTCTCTCAGAATCAATCAATAAAGAAATTAAAAGTAAATGTCACTGTGACCATTTCTAACTCTCTGCCCCTCATTACCCCCACTCCCCTCCCATGACAAATATTCAGGATCCACACTTCACTTTCACAGCACTTTCCACTTCCCTGACCCAGAAGCTGAGCAGAGGCAGCCTGCCTTAATGGAGAAAACATTAGTGCATTCGGGCTTCACCCTGGATCCCAGTCAATTCTGGACATTTCACAGCTGTTATGCATCCACCTCCTTTCTTACAAAGCCAGCAGAAATTAGCAAGCACCTTGCTGGCTCTGAAATAGGAACGTGTGTGACTGAAGTCAATTTCTGGTCAACTATCTTCAAAGTATTTGTTACTAAAACATTGTCTGCAGTTCATTTATCATCTCCCAGATTTAAAGTCAGTTTTAACTTAAATACTGCATGATTTGGGGTGATTTTTTTTTTAAAAGCAATCCCCATCATATGACTGTCATTTGGCCATCAAACTACCAACAACAACAACAAAAAATCTCTTGCCTGAGCAGATAGCACGATTCAGGCTGAGTCTGTTTCTTATGTCAGTATCATCTACTCCTTTCTCACATTCCTTTTTTAAGTCGGCCTTTGGAAGACACGGAAGCTGTGCTCAGAGGGACGGTGTGTCTCTCTCAGCCGCCTGGGTCTCCCCTCCTACCTGTTCTGCGAGCCGATCAGGTGAGCGTTCTCCTCTGTGCTTCACGGCCACTCGCCTGGGACAGACTCCAGAGTTTGTTGTGGTTCATTTCCCCTCTCCATTCAGTTCCTTCAAGTCCTGGGTTATGGACGACCCACAAAAATGTGAGCCATGCCAGTATGTGCTCCGACATCCTGCCAGCTTCCCATACTGTTCAGCTCAGGAGCTGACTGACTCTCTTTCTCTCTCTCTCTCTCCTCTTCCTGGCTTCACCTCCTGAGCTTGAGGGCCCCACCCACAGCACTCAGATCGTTTTTCATTTATGAGTGCATCCAGCTAAACTGTGTTTGTAAGAGAGCAAGCCAACCTTTGCCCTGTGAGCGTATTGAAACCATGCTGCTAAAAACGACTTCAATTTTCTGGAAGTATAGGGCGGACCAGTTGTGGGGGGTGGGCAGCGCAGAGCAGTGGGGCGGGGGGTAGTCAGATCCTGGCAAAAGTCATTCATGGCTTCTTCTTGCAGGTACCTGATGGAGGTACCTCCTCCATCAGCAAAAGATGCACACCTTGATGATGGAGTCATGGTAGCTTCATTATACAGACACCTCCACAGCATGTCACGAACATCCAAAATGTACTGCCAAGCCCTGGCTGGTATGGCTCAGTGGACTGAGTGCTAGCCTACAAACTAAAGGGTTGCTGGTTCAGTTCCCAGTCAGGGCACCTGCCAGGGTTGCAGACCAGGTCTCCAGTTGGGGGCATGTAAGAGGTAACCATACATTGATGTTTCTCTCCCTTTCTCCCTCCCTTCCCCTCTCTCTAGAAATAAATAAATAAAATCCTTAAGAAAAATGTATCGCCAAGGGTGATGGTCAAGAAACTTTCCATCCAGCTACCTGATATTTCACAATGAATTAAATATTTCATTTCACACTTATTAAAGGGCCAAGTTTCTTAATGCAGTCAAATGGGAATAACAATGGAGACTTTAATTTTAAAAAGAAGCCCACGGGTCCATGAGGGCTACTTGTCACGATGACTCCAGCCAAATCCACCACCTCCCTGTCAAACCGCTTTCCCACCTTCCGCCCTGGACCTCTACCAGCCCAGCAGACTGCTGGCCAGCCCTCGGGGACACTGACCACTGCTGGACTGTCAGCAACTGAAGGGACGAGGTGGGTTTTACTGTCTTCAGATTTTACTAGGAAGTAGGATTTTTAAAAATAGGTTCCCCAAAACTAACACATATATACACTATGACTTCTACTCTCTGTCAAATTCATCTCATTTTGCAGCTGCAGCAAAGGGGTTTTTCATGATCCATCGACCAGAGACATGGTCCCCTAAACCCCAAGGCCTTCGTGATAGATATGAAAATTTACACAACAGTTTAAATGAGAACAGCATCTTGTTGAGATACGACAGTCCTTGAGCAGTTATAGGCGTCAGGGGAGAAAGAAGAACAGTCATTCCAAGGTCAAGCTTCCGAAAACCTGGAAGGACTGTTAGGTTTCAGGATTTACGTTTGTGTTTTTTAATCTCCTCCTTTCTTTTAGCATTTTATCCCATATGGATTCCTCCCCTCCCCAGCGAATCTGTATTGTCAGAATAAGGTCCCAATCACCATGGGGAGTCTCTGGACTTTCAAAATTGTTTTTTAATTCATGTATTAAAAAACTGATTCAGTAGTACCAAGATTTTTTTAGAAGTTCTTATTTTATAATTAGATGGTTCCAATGTCTCCTAAAAGAAAATGCTATACATTGCCACACATGCTTGCAATGGTTTCTAGTCATCCCCACTTCCTACCACCATGTCCCTGGGGAACCCCACTTCCTACCACCATGTCTTTGGGGGGAAAAAAAGGAAAGTTTTTTTTTTCTTAACAGTTTCCCATTGGCCAGTTTGACAAATGAGAAAAAGTAAAGCAAGACACAAAGGCCCTGGTAGATACAAGACGTCTCACGGGTGGGGCAGAGAACGACCTGCTGGGGGTCAGCGCCTGGCCTCCAAGCGCAATCCAGACACCATGGACCAGTCCGGATCCTCACATGCTGTCCAGGGTCTGACACGTGATCACGTGAGTGTCCTCCTGGGACTCACGTGCCTCGTTTAGGGGTGTGGACTTCTTCTGAGTGTAAGCTAAGGAGAAGGAAGTCTGCTCTTCAACATTTTTTTTAAAGAAGTGGGGCAAAAAGGGGGTTAAAACTTGCTTGGCCCATGACTAAACTAGTCTTAATCAGAAGTGAAATTTGCCCATAGAGTATTCGCTCCAGTGTTAGTTTGTGGCACCTGCCAAAAACCTATGGTGGTGAAACCTGTTATTCCGCCTCTCTTTGTCCCATCCTCTCAACAAAGGGTGGGTAATGTATACCACACAATTTCGCTTTAAGGGAAATCGCTGCGCCATTTACTCACAAAACCAGCCATGCAGCACATACCAGAATGCAGTCAGTACACAAGCCATTAGAAACATCTAACCATCCAAGGTTTCGGGCAGGTATGTTTTTGGTCAAGCCACCTGTGGTAGGAGCCCGTAGCTCTGCTTTCTTGTCACCTGGGTTCCTGGGGTCAGGAGATGGCAGTGTCCTCCCCCTCTGTGATCTGGGAGGGACCATGAAGATGGCTTAGTCCAGCCTCCTCATCGTGGGGAAGTAGAAACAGAGGCCCAGAGAGAAATGTGAGAGCGTGCCAAGGTCGGCCCGCGAGAGGGGGTACTGGGAGTAGAACTGAGACTAGATCTTCCCGATGCAAACACGAGGCAGCACTAGGTGGACGTGTTGCAGACCTTCCTACTCCAAGAATGACAGGCAGGGGCTCAGTCCTGGCTCTCCGGCTGTTCACCAGGCCTGGCCTAGGGACACGCCTAAATCTCTCCCAGGAGCAAGAGCAGAGGGGGACAAACAAAGGCGGCATCAGCAGGACGGGGAGCAGCTGAGTGGTGCCAGCAATCCCCCCAGAGAGGGGAATCAACAATGTCACGGAAGTCAACGGGCACCTCTGGGTACCCACCCAAGAACGGGAAGCAGGGACACGGATGGCTGTTTGTACAACAGTGCTCATAGCAACCCAATTTGTCCATGGACTCATGAGTGGATATAAAAAATATGGTCTATATATACAATGGACTCAGCCTTAAAAGGGAAGGAAATTCTACACATAGTACAGCAGAAATAAACCTTGAAGACATTATATTAAGTGAAATAAACCAGCCCAAGAAGACAAATACCGCCTGACTCCGCGTGTGTGAGGAACCAACCAAGAGTGGTCAGACTCAGAGACAGAGACAGTGCAGCGGTGGTGGCCAGGGGCTGGGGGGGGGGGGGGGGCAATGGCAGTTATTGTTTCATGGGGTCAGAGTTTGTTTTACAAGGTGAAAAATGCTCTCAAGGTGGATGGGGGTGATGGTTGCACAACAATGTCGGCAGGTTTATGCCACAGGACTGCACACTTAAAAATGGTTAAAATGGGCCCTGACTGGTGTGGCCCAGTGGGTTGGGCATCATCCTGCAAAGCAGAAGGTCGGCAGTTTGATTCCTGGTCAGGGCATGTGCCTGGGTTGTAGGTTCGGTCCCTGGTCAGGGTGCGTATGGATCGATGTTTTACACATCAACATTTCTCTCCCTCTCTTCCCCTCTCTCTAAATATAAATAAATATTTAGAAAAAAATGGTTAAAACGGTTAACCTTATGTTGTATATGTATATACATATAGTTTAAAAAGTCAATGAATTTTCTTTTTGCTTCCCTTTGGGCCAGTTCTATAGCTCTCACACTTCACATCACGGCAGCTGCTCAGCACAGATGACCACCTGCCGCAAGGTAACATTGCTAAGTGACTTGAGAACAACAGGAAGCACTGAAGTTGCCTTCTCTCTTGGTCCCCATCTCAGGGTCAAAAGCAACTCCCAGGAAGTCACGCAAGCGAGCAAGGTGCTCGGTGTGTTTCCCCGTGCTGCGATGGGAGATGACAATGGCGATGACAATGGCAATGACGATGGGAACACCGCGCAGGCCAGGTGAGTTGGGGGAGTCCTGGCTGCAGCAGACTCAGAAAAGCGGCTCCCTTCCAGCTTCTGCAGCCATGCACAGGGCTCACAAACACCCCAGAGACACGCCTGTGCCGTGAGGCTGCAGTCCAGCGTGCTCCTTTATAAAGTTCTCTTAGAGCTCGCCCATCCCGCACCTCCCTGAAGTCGGGCAGCACAGGCTGGTGCCATCATGCTTTTTGTCCTTATATGTGCACAGAACTCTCTTTGCTACTGAATTAGCCCGCATGCCTCGGCTCTCTCACCAGACCTTCTCAGTCTCCATCCTCGACTTCCCTCCTTCTTCCTGGCGTGCCGGGGTGAGACCTGGAGGGGCGCCAGCATCTATCTATCTATCTATCTATCTATCTATCTATCTATCTATC
>PVIA01012428.1:0-37996 GCA_004024845.1 Tonatia bakeri
CTTATTTTGACTAAGTCTAATAAAAGCTTATACTCATCATTACCAAGTGTTTCCTTCTTTTCCACAAAGTTTAGTTAAGGATACAACATAACTGAGTTGTTTTGGTTTTTTACCAAATGCGTATAAATGCAAAACTGACCTCCGTGATGTACATCTAGCAAATAAAGGCGTCTGAGCCTATGGAGGAAGCAATATTTTGAACCCTGAGTTTATTACTCTTTCAGTTCTCAATTTGAAAGTTTCCCAAAGTTTTATTGTTATATGCATTTGGCCCAGACTGAATTTATGTTTAATTTTTGGTGAACATTCAAGGACCTGGCATTTCAGTGTGAATTAGCACCCTAGAAGTTGGACAGTTGAGGAGTTTTCAAATTCAACTAAAACCTTCAACATCCAATGGGTGTCAGAATCTTAGCCAGACACGGCTATCCCTGTTGTTCCCTTCAGCTCTTACAACAGCCCTATAAAGTACTGTGCCCATTTCTCAAATGGAGAAGCTGAAATGGAGAGAAATTCAGTAATTTGCCCGAGAGTGGCCATGTTGATATGAAACCTAAAACTCTTCAATTCCAAATCAATCATCTCCACCAGAACATATGTGAATGTGCCGTTTCCATGGGTCTTTGCATAGTGTAGTCACATGAATCGTCATTTGTCTAGTACACACTCTCAGAAACCAATTTATAATCCAATTGTGCTGTTGAAAAAGCTAAGGCTAGAGCACCATGTAGGACAGTCTACTTGTGATACAAATTGAGTTGTTAATAGAAGTCCCTTCTGCATTGCCACCAGCTGTATACCACAGCTCCAAATGGATTTCAAAATAGCACATGGCATGGGTTAAGGAATAGACTTCATTGGAAAAAAAAGGGTATGTGTAAGCCCGGGCTCAGCTCAAAAATGAGAAGCACTGCCTCCCATTCCCCATCATCCCTCAAACAGGTATGCCCAGGCCTGGGCTGACAGCTGAGTACATGGTACAGGTTTTCCAGGAAAGGCACTCTGCTCCCAGGGTGCTTCCTTCTTAGTTGGCCAGATCAAAAATAACTTGTCAGTGGATGGATGATCCAACTCCCAGAGTGTCTGACAGCCTAAGTGCAGGTACCCAGATTTATAGGAGTTGTCTAGATTCTAGATGCTCAAAACAGATGCCTTGGACACAGGTATACTGGGAAACTAGCTCTTAGGGGCAAGGAGATCACTGATTTATAGTGTATGCTATCTTCTTTGGTATAAATATTCCTACAGTGGCCAATGTCATGGTACTTGTTTGCAAAGTTATTGAGTATTTAACAATTGGCAGTAGGATCTGGCTCCAGCATAACACTCAAGCTGGGGCCCATGCAATGTGATGCTGCATGGGGTCAGGATGCATTGGCCCCATGAGGAGCTATGCTTGAGTGGAACCTCCAGCATGGAGAAGTGGCTTACCCATCCACCCACTCACCTCAGGTTTTAGCTAGTTGCTTGTCCAGGGTGAGCCTCATGGATCGTTTTTTGATAGCTCTGCTCTTTGTATCACATTAAGTAACTTGTCACACATCCAAGGGCAAACTAGAAGTGGACCTTGCACCTTTGCTCTTTCAGCTCTACCACACATGTCCTCTACACAAATATCTCTTGAGCAGCTGTCTCTATGGAGCATGCCCATGTCTTTCCCCACCCCCTACTTTCCCAAGGCATTCTCTCTCTCTCTCTCTCTCACGCCAAATCTCTCTTCCCTCTTTTGTCTTTCAAGGTATGCATGTCTCTCTCTCTCCCCTAAGCTCCAAAGGCCCTTCTTTTGCTGTAACTTGTTTTCTGGCCCATGTCTTCTATGACTCACTTCTTCCACCTGTTACTTTCTAAATAAACTTTCTCTTATAATTTGAGTCTTGGTTCTGGATTCTGCTCTTAGCCAGAACTCACGAACTGGGGTAGCTGAACTGAGGCTTACACCTGGTGCTGTTTGACACTGCTAACGAAAGGATGCTTATGGAGTGAGACACCTAGCATAGGAAAAAGTGGACTGCGTACTAGGAGGGTTGGCATGCAGGACACAAGCCTGGCTTTACAATTGCCATATTCAAAACTGGAATGGAATGAATTATCTCCTGCTTTTCATCAATTCACCTACTTGTGCTACGCAGATATGTGTAGCGGAAAGGAGAGAAGCAGCTGACCGGAAGAAAGCCTCGTGGAGCTAACATTTGCAGTGCGATCAAACTCAATGTCCATTGGATTTCCGCCAAAATGGTGTCAGGCTGGTCGCTGCTGATGTGCAACCTCCCAAATTTCTACTAAAATATCAATGAAGACACAGAAAAAGACAAAAAATGCACATTATCTCTAGCAAGTATAACTCTAAAAGAGCCAATTCCCAGCATCTAAGAACATTGACTAAATATAAGCCCAAAGGAGCACGACAGAAAAAAAAAAAAAAACCACCAAAAAACATTGTTAGTCTGACAATGTTAACTCCCCAGAAACTGAGAAAACCCTTCCCCCAGAAAAAGATAGGAAAATATTTTATTCTTTCCTGTACTCTCAGTCTGTGAATTGGTGTTGGACTTTGTAATCACGCCTTTATTACATGTGTGTGTGCATATGATTTTTTTGTAGCAGCCAAAACAGTGAAATGATGCCCCTTTGCACCTCTTTCTATAACCTTTCAGAAATGTTAACCCCAGAAAACAAGAAAACCAAAGACAGGAGAAGGTGGACCATGTTATGCATTGGGCTTTCACATGAGATTTGATTTGAACAAGTAGTGTTCCCAACATTTCTGTTGCTGCTGCTACTGAATAATCATGGACTTGGCAAGTGGGGAAAGTGGCTAATCCTATTATGAGCGTTAGATATTCTCAACTGGATTAGTAAAACAGGATGAAAAAAAATAAATCTCTGGAGTTACTTTCCTAAGGCTGACAAATTCAGTAACAATTGTCCCAGTTCTACCTGGAAAACAATGAAGGGAGAGAGAAAATTCTCTGTGAAGTGTAGAGAAATGAGGTTAACCTCACCAAATTTATTTGATGTGCGTGTTTGCACATTGAGTCAAGGCCAGGGGTCTTGTCTTAGTTTAATAAATAGATCACGTGTTGACAAGAAGAAAAAGGCTTTCTTCAGCAGACAAGGAAAGCCACTGTCTTGCTTCATCCAACACATTTTTTGTTGGTGTCTTTGCTGGCAACCTTGTTTAAAGAGAGCCACAAGGAACAAAAGTGAAAGCAGAAAAGGCCAACTGTGGTGTAATTAAGAGATATCACTGCTCGTTTCTCTCAGCAAGGAGGCTACGCCTGACTCAGTCGATAAAGGCTGTGAAGGTACAGGGCCCATGGCACCATGGGGAATGGATTGTCCCTTTTGTGGTTAGATTTGTAGTCTAGTTTTGAAGAGGATTGAGGCAGAAACTGGATGGAGACAGAAATAAGCCACTGAATGGTTTTCTGAAGAGAGGAAGAAATGAATGACAACCACAAACTTATTTCCTTGTCTAGCTTGGAACTAGCCTTGGCTTCCAAATGGGTCGCAGGAGAGAGACTTAGATGTGGGTCTGAGTCACTAGGAACAATGCTTCCAGGCATTGGGGCTTAGCCTGTCTCTGTAGCAATAATGGGGGAGATCGTGGACACAAACACCCTTTTTGGGGAGGAATTTTAAATGTTCCCATCTGTGGGTATTTCATCAGGAGTGCTTGTGTTTTCCATTGCATTCTGTGGTTTGAATCAGGAGATGAAGAAAGAGCCTCAACTAGGCCACTCAGGCAGGCAAACATTCTTCCTAGGCTGGGTCTCACTCATTTATTCACTCAGGAACATTTATCAAGGCACTACTATGTGCCAGGGCATCCATTCCAGGGGAGGCATAGACCAGTAAATGGGTAACTAAGCACTGTGATAGAGTTGCGGGAACACGGGGAAGTTCAGAAGACCCAGGAAGTCATTCCCATGAGGGTTCCTGCCTCATCGATGGGTATTGGTGGGCAAGGTGAAGTCGGAGGGGAAGAAAGAGAATTCTCCAGGCAATGGGAAGAACATGATCCAATCTCAGGAGAAAACTGAGAATAACTGACTATGGCTGTGATGCAAGAACTCACAAATAAAATCAGAGAAATAACCAAGGGATAGAAGATGAATTACTATAAAAACTACTTTCGGGGATTTGCAACTTTTTCTACAGGTGACAGAGGGTTATAAATCAGGAAGTGACATGACCAGATTAGCATTTTAGGATGGTTAGTCTGATTGCAGTGGCTCATACCTGAAAACTAAAAACCAGGAGCAGGAGAGACCCAGACAGAGGCTGTGGCAAGAGTCCAGGTGGGCAATGAGGGGCATCTGGGCAGGGGAGAGGCAGGGGGACTGGAGGAAAGACAAAGTCTAGGCCTATTGTCCAGGAGAAAGCATAGCATCTGTGGGCAGGCATGTGAATGTACGAAGAGGAGTGAAGGAAATAGAGGGAGGGCCCTCTTAGCTGGGAACATTATGCCTTTCTAAGATGCTGAAGAAAGTCCTCTGAACTGTGGGTTTAACTGGGATGGTAAATCTTTTGTGAAACAAAAGCAGCTTGCTATCCTTGCCTCCAGAGTTTACTCTTAGCCCTCCCTTGAATTAAAAGTAAACTCCCCTCAGGGTAGACGGATCTGCCTGCACATTATGTAGACACAGGCTTGCAGATGAGATGGAGAGCCATTCTTTTCAGGCACAGACTCATTCTGCAGCAGCAACAGGCTTGTGGGAACATAAGCGTTTCAGATGTCCCTTCATCATATCTTCCCAGGTTTGAACACACACCCTTCCTGATCTGTCCCCAGGGATTTTAGTTCATCCTTCCATGCTGGGGATTCGAGGGTTTTTTTTTTCTGCTAACTCAGAAATGGATAACAGCTGTGTTCACTGCTGGCCTTCTTGCCTCAAATTCATTCTAAATACATTTCTTCATAGTAATTTCTTCTTTTTTATCAAATTTATTGGGGGTGACAGTGGTTAATAAAATTATAGGTTCCAGGTATACAGTTCTATAATACATCATCTGTGTGTTGTATTGTGTGCTCACCTCCCAAAGTCAATTCTCCTTTTGTTACCATTTACTCCCCTTTACCTTCTACCTCTCCCAACCCCTCTTTCCCCCGGTAATCACCATACTGTTGTCTATGAGAGGGTTTGTTTGTTTTTTTTTTTTTGCTTAATCCCTTCACCGTTTTTATCTAGCTTCCCAAACCCCCACCCCTCTAACAGCTATCAATCTATTTTCTATATCTATGAATTTATTTCTATCTTGTTTGTTTGTTTGTTTGTTTGTTTTGTTCAAGAAATTCCACATATAAGTGAGATCATATGGTACTTGTCTTTCTCTGACTGGCTTATTTCACTTAGCATAATAATCTCCAGGTCCATCATGCAAAAGGTAAGATTGCCTTTTTTTTTATAGCTGAGTGGTATTCCATTACATAAAAATACCACAACTTTTTTATTCACTCATCTACTGATGGGCACTTGGGCTGCTTTCAAATCTTGGTTATTATAAATAATGCTGCAATGAACATAGGGGTGCATATATTTTTTTATATTAGTGTTTCGGATTTCTTTGTATATATTCCCAGAAGTGGAATCACTGGGTCATAAGGTAGATCCATTTTTAATTTTTTGATGTGACTCCATACTGCTTTTCACAGTGGCTGCACCAGTCTGCATTCCCACCAACAGTGCACTAGGGTTCCCTTTTCTCCACATCCTCACCAGCACTTGTTTGTTGTTGATTTATTGATGATATCAATTCTGACAGGTGTGGAGTGATATCTCATTGAGGTTTTAATTTAAATGCATTTCTCTGATAATTGGCATTGAGAATTTTTCATATGTCTATTGGCCATCTGTGTATGTCCTCTTTGGAGAAGTGTCTATTCAGGTCTGTGGTGCATTTTTAAATTGGACTGCTTGTTTGTTTGTCTGGTATTGAGTTTTATAATTTTCTAAATAAATTTTGGATATTAACCTCTTATCTGATATATTTTTGGCAAATATGTCCTTCCATTCAATGGGTTATCTTTTCGTTTTGTTGATGATGTCCTTTGCTGGGAGAGAACTTTTTAGTTGGACATAGACCCATTTGTTTATTTTTTGTTCGTTTCCCCTACCTGAGGAGACATATAGGACAAACAATATTGCTACAAGAAATGTCCAAGATTTTACTGCCTGTTTTCTTCTAGGATTTTTATGGTTTTGAGTCTAAAATTTAAGCCTTTAATCCATTTTGAGTTTATTCTTGTATGTAGTATAAGAAGATGGTTCTTCTTTTAATCTGATGTTTGGCTATACATTAGCATGCATGATTCAGACTCTATGTCACTCAATTTTTAGTTCATTTATTTGACAACTGGAAATCCCTCACAAGTGGTGCTTTTATTTTATTTGCATCTAGAAGTCATTTCTGACATGGTATGCAATAAATTTGTCTTTTTCTATTTAGTAACTTTTCTCCCTATTATAAGAATAATAGGTGCTTGCCATAAGAACTTTAAAGGAAAACATACATTTAACAATAACAATATAAAAATCTCCCCAAGTTGCTCCCACTTGAGATAACTACTGTTGACATTCCAAGGCAATGCTTCCCAATCTTTAAAGTGCATACATATCTGTGAAAACACAGATTCCCAGACTCATCCCAAGAGATTTGGGTTCCATAGGTCTGGAGTGGGGCCTGAGAGTTGCCGCTCTGACAAGCACCCTCTGCTGCTGATGCTCACAGTTCTGAGGCCCACAGTTTGAGAAACTCTGTCCTAAACATGCAGTGCCCATGCATGACCACCGGGCAGTCCCAGGTTTTTCCTCACCAGGGTTGCAGAAACATCTTTCATATCCTCAAATGTCTTTCTTTATGTCATTTTGAGTGGCTATATGGTATGGTGTGCCATTTGCATGGCATCGTTGAGTTCCAAGGGTTCTTAATGCGGGGTCCACCAACCCTGAAGGGGTCCGTGAATAAATGGGTTCCTCTTGTAATTCAATGTATTTTTTGCACTTAAAATATTATTCTGAGAAAGATGGCATGGGATTTACCAAATGCCAAAGAAGTACATGACACAAAAATGTCTATAACCCTCTCATACTGTCCCTAATGACTGGCATTTGGTTGTTTTCTCTAACATCTCCCAGGTGTGAATTTTACTGCCAGAACCATCACTATTTATAAATCTTTGCATTGTTATGTATGTAAATAGGTATAGTGACTGATTGTTACACTATATGAAACTTCATACCACACACAAACCATTAAGAGCTGGTTTAAACAGCACATCTCAAGAAAATAGCAAACGAATTGGCTCCTACCTGGGATAGGGTAAATCCAGCATGTCCCTGGCCTGATGAGTTCTTTTCCATTTCCTCTTCAGCTTTGCTTCACTGTGGCTCCACCAGCTTCCTTGCCCCACCCCACCCATCTCCATACCCCCTTTGTCTGGAACATTTTTGTTCCCATTATGCTGTATAGTACCTGGGGCAATATATCCTCAGCCCTGCTGAGAATAAAAAATACAGCTTATTAGATACACACACCCCATAAATTCTTGGAAATATAGAGGAGTGTACCAGAAGCCTTCTAGTTCCTCCTGTGGTCCCTCTGTTCTCACTCACATCTCTTTCTGACGATTAAACACCACTTCACTTGTATTGTCTCCTCGCCACCACTAAGAATTGCCCTCTAGGAGAAGGGCACTTGGCTCATTGCTATGTATTCCCCATCACTAATTCTCCCAACAGCCATGCAAAGGCGTTTCATGGTCCTTACAGAGGCAGAAACTGAGCGATTGGTAGACTTCTCTGATGCCTCAGAATGGTGAAGCTGGGACTTTAAAGACATCTTTATTAAAATATAATATACAGATGCAAAAGTGCAAAATCATAAACATGAATATAAATCACCTCAATGATTTATTTACAGACAGAATACACCCTGAGGTCAGCACTCAGATCATGGGCTGGAACATGACCAGCCCCAGAGGCCCCTTCATGGTGCCTTCCCGGCACTAACTCCACACCTTCCACATGTAGCCAGCCCTGACCTCTATCACCATGAGCTGGTTTCACCATTTGGTACATAATATAAATGGGATCATACAGCACGTATTTTATAATGTTTTTGCTCAGCATTACATTGGTGAAGTCAGTCTGTAGTGTTAGGCACATTGGAGAATCACAGATGCATACTATTCCATTTTCTGAATATACCACATTCGATCCTTTACACTACTGAGGGCGACATGGGTCATTTCCAGTTTGGGACCATTGCAAATTAAGTACTGCAATAACATTCTTTGCATGCCTTTGAATGAATATATATATACACATTTCAGTTGGATATATGCCAAACTGTGGGATTATTGGTTTAGTTTTAGAAAATTCTGTCAAATAGTTGTGAAAGTGGGTTGAGTAGAAACTTACATTTACATCTGTTATTCTGACTCTACAATGAATTGTGGGATAGGTGACTTACTTATTTCTAAACAAAAATGTATCCAGTTTCTTTCCTACTCAGGAGTGAGTGGCTACCTGTATCAGCCAGAGTAAGGGCCTATTCTGTGTCTGGGTCACACTAAAACCTGTTGTCTTGACTGTCAGGAACTGGAGGAGGAGGAACTGACTGTTGGTCCTCATGATATCAGTTCATGTCCAGGCTTCTGGGGTCCATTCAAAGGTGGCAGGTTCTGCTAGAGCTTCCTCCCTCCCAGCCCCAGTTCCTGGGGATGAGGCAGACTTTCAGCCAGTTTTATGAGAATTCTCAGCCAAAGCCAGGGAGAATTTCTTGTTCTTAACAGGCTTTCATTTAATCTAATAGGTTATTTTATGAGCCAAAGGATGAAAAGTTTAGGGTCTCAAGAAACAAACATCATGTCAAAAGATTTTCTAACAGTTTTTTTTTCTTTGCTAATCAAGTGTTTATTAAGAAATATCAGACAACCATACTGGTTTCTCAGTTGTCTGCTAGGATAAATTGCTGTGCACATCTGAGCAGCTTTTTGTAAGTGAGACTGTCAATATGACTACTACTAATAATAATAACA
Source organism: Tonatia bakeri (assembly GCA_004024845.1). Lineage (NCBI taxonomy): Eukaryota > Metazoa > Chordata > Mammalia > Chiroptera > Phyllostomidae > Tonatia > Tonatia bakeri. The sequence continues at coordinate 9,044 of PVIA01012428.1, forward strand.
GTAATAAAATAATAATAATAATAATAATAATAATAATAAATATATGGTCAAGTTCTATGCACACAACTTGGTTACTGCTTCTTTGTACTAAGCTGGTTTCCCACATTTTCCTGATGCACTGGTGACATCCAGTCAGAGCCTTCTCTTCTCACCTGGACACTGAAAGCCCACCTTCTTCTATTGTTCCTTAGAAACATCAGTAAGTAGCCATCATGCAAAAACTTTTAAGACATGGAACATGATAGAACTTGACTCAAGAATACCTCATGTTTTTGTCTCTGTACCTGGGTTTTGCCTCCTGGGAATGGAATGACCCAACCAAGGACCTCTAGCAATATATCTTTCCCAGCTAAAGGAAGACTTCTTACCTGGTAAATTGAACAAGAGTCTTGGCCCTTTGGTGCAAAATTGTAGAACAGACAATTCACATATTTATCCTCATTTGGCATCCCCAGTGAACTATATTAGCCTCTGAAGTGTTCCTTAGTTCCCTTCTGAGGTCAGGAGAATTGACCGTAAAACTCTTTGTGCTGTCAGGTTGTGTTTAGATTTATCAACGTTTCAATCTACTTTCTCCTCCAATCCAGAGAGACCACAGAGTATTAGTGCTGGAAGCAACCCTGCAGATGTCCTGGTGCAAACACCTCACTTTGTAGATAAGATGGAAAACGATTTGTCCAGGGTCAAAGGTGGGGAAAATACTCATCTTCTGACCTTCAGTAAGGTACTCTTTTGTCTGCACCTGGCCTTCTGATCCTCCATTGTCCTCAGAATGGGTGCCTCTGCCTGGGGACTTCCCAGACCCCTAGGATGCCCAGTGCAAGCTCTCCATGATTGATACCCGGGTGTCCACAATCTCTAGGATCATTTCTAAGACCTATCTTATCCCTTATCTTTTCATTGCTCAGAACAGTATTCTTAGAGGATTGCCCAACCTTAAGAGCTCAGTGAATGGTCCCACATGCCCTCCTAGGGTCAGAGCACACTACAGGGCCAACCCAGCCTTTGAATGGGAAAGAGCTTGCTGAAGAACTCCAGGAGGTGGGAATATATCAATGAAAGTGTCCCACTATGTGACCCCTGCTTTGTTTGAGGAACATGACTCGAGTAACCCAAACAGGGTAATCCTGGAGAGCATGATTCCTGTACTGGCTATTTGCCCAGCTTGTTCTCATCTTATCCTCAGCATCCAGCATGCTGAGAGCACAGACTAGGCTCTCAGTGCATATCTGTTGAGTGAACACGTGGTGAAAACAGTCCACGCCAGTGGTCGCCCACAGTGGGGCCGCAGTAAAGGACGCACCTTTACTTCTATCTCTAAGTACCTATATATTTTTATATGTAGAACAAATGCTAAGTTTGAGGTTAATAAATATAAATTTTCCTTTAGTATCTTAGTTACTATCAAAAGGGTAAAATGATGAATTTGGTAGAAAAAATGAGATATTTGGGAAAGTTTCAGAAACTGAAATATGATATATGAGTATGTATGTATACTCATGTAAGTCATGTTGTGTAAGCTGTTGAGTACAGTCTGCATCATGGGATGACAGTTTCTATATTTAGTTTTGTGGAGAAAATGGTTCCTTTTAGCTAAATACTACAGGTAACTAAGGCAAAAACATTTTGAAAAAGGGAACCACTTGAATTCCAATATCTTTGTAACATTTCATACAGAACTTCCCTGTTTTAAAGTAAACCAAAGTTAACATACCCATTTATTAATGGAAAGGTGGCATAATGGAAAAATAGGCACTATGGCTATCAAATGGAATTGTTTAAACTTTCTGAGACTGAGGAGTGTGGAGATATCATAAGTTTCTTATGTTAAGTGGTTTCATTCTGCTGTGTATTTTTGTGTGTGCTTTGTATACTTTCCTTATCTCCTTCTCCATTTCTAGGCCCTCTCAGCTGCCACTCATCCTGCTGTCCTGCTGCCTGCTTCTAGTAATATTAACTAGTGCTTGCAATTTGCTGCTTCAAAGTTGCTTTGGGCTGGGAAATTAGTATCCTTGCATGTCCCAATTCCGTGATCTAGACTCCCCCCAAATGGGAAAGACAGACTTGCATATGGTTTTTGTTCTGCTAGTGACCAACAATTTGACACTTGGGCACATCACTCAAATCATCTGAGTTGTGTCTCTTCTTATGTGAGAAAAGGCTAGTAATCCCTACCATCACACTAGGGAAGAAAAAAATGAAATTACTTAGTTGATCATGCTGGGCACATAGCAAGTGCCTGGTCAGTGTGCTCCTGTTCTCTCTCTCCCTTCTTGGCCAATTTCAGCCTAAACAAGTGTTAGGTAGTTGTGAAATTTCTCCCTTAAGGTAGTGACACAGTATTGTACTTACCTGGATGGTGAAGGCATCTTTTATTACTGTAGATGACATTCTTCCAAGGAGTCAAAGTTACCATACAAATGAACAGGATTTAATCAATATGTTAGGATCATGATAAAGAATGCTAACTTGATTTAGCATTGCTCAGGCAGAATTTTTTTTTTAATTGAAGCAATAATCCAATGTACTTGGCTGCTATTTTCTGTATTCTTTTTGAGGAGATGATAATACATGATCAGCAATAAGTTCAGATTTAAGCATCATGAGACCTGGTCTGTTCACAACTGTCCCTTTAGGGCCTGAAACATCATCGATACACCATTTTTAGACTGAATAAATATCTACTTCCTGCAGATGTTGGCATCAGTTTTCCTGTGCCTAGGTTTTGCCAAAGGAAGGGGGGAAAAAGGCAAAAAGAGAGACAGAGAAGATATTTATCTGCTTTTTCCCTGATTAGTATTAAATTTCCCTGAAATATCATAAAAATTCCAGCTGTCAGAATGAGTTCATTACCTAGGCAGAGAGTTTGGCTTCTGTGAGCAGAAGGCTCCATCCACCCAGGTGTCTGTTTCAAGAACAGCATCCCTTTTTTGCAAAACATTGATGGAAATGGCCTTCTCTGCTAATGAACAGCAGCTCAGACCCTGCTCCCCCGGTGCTACACAGGGTGGATCAGTGGAGACGAGGAGCCTGCATGCAGCCTGGATGACAGAGGTGGGAACATGATTTCCTCCCTCTTTGGCATCATGGGGTTTGCAGTACAGATGGCCCGGTTGCACTGGGGCCACGGTGGGTATGTTACTTCTTGCCCTTGCTGATGTAAACATGTGGACATTATATTTAGTTTTTGGTCTCCATCCATAAGCTGCTTCTCCAATTTACTTGTCCACATGAAGGCAGATGAAGCACAAAGCAGTAGGACACCCAATTCTGCTTTAATCACAGTGATGGGCTGTTTGTCGGGGTGCCACAAGCTGCAATGCTGCCTTGTTTTCTGACAAACTCCAAGTAGGGGTGACACTGACTCCCCCATCAGCTGCCAATCACCAGTCTTGGGCAGTGACAGCATTTGGATTGATATTTATTGTTTGAAAACCAACATTATGACTCTGTCAAGCTTAATGCAAAGGAGAAAATCACTATCATAGAGGATATGCAGTTTTGAAGACCAGAGGCTTTTGAACTAAGTCATGATGCTGGGAGCGTTCCTGGCGTGGCATGGGTGATGTTGTCACTATCTGCAGCAACAGTGCAGTCATTACTTTTGCATGGATTTAATTGTTCAACAGACACTGAGGCCTTGTCAACACAGTTAAGCAAATGGAAATAAACCGTACTGTCCTAGAGTCCTTTATTTGATTGCTGCTTTGCATTTGTTTTATTTTATTTTTCCTGAAGAAATTACTATACTAGAGGTGATCTGTTCATTCACCTTGTGTCTCCTTCCCACTGGCCTCTGAGGTCATGGCTTTAAGCATAACACTTAGACACCAACATAGCCATAGCTATGAATTCAATGGAATTGATACAAAGATAAGGAGCCAGTAGGCTCTGGTTACTCTTTGAGGCATTATGTTTTCAGAAACCAGAGAGATAATGAGGCACAGGGGCTGAGAGAACATGGGCAGCACAGTGGACTTAGAGCCCTTTCTGGCTGACTGGCAGAAGAGAGCAGTAAGACCAGTGGGTAAAATCATCGGCTATGGAGTTGAACTGCATGGGTCCAAATCCCACACCTGCCACTTACCAGCCAGATGACCTTGGTCTAGATATAAAAATGTCTCTGTGCCTCAGTGTCCATATATACAATGGAAGTGATAACAGCATCTGCTTCACAACATTTTTCTGAGGATTATATAAAACAGTTCTTGACAGTATTCTGGTACTTGGCAAACTCTCAGACCATATGAACTATTGTTGTAGAATGTTGTTACTATTAAGACTATTTAATAGTTAATGTCTTTTTAGTACTTATAGTGGGCAGATATGAATGTCACTTTTGAAGACCTAGAGATGGATTTTAACTTTATACCTATGATATTTATCCTCAAAGACACTATTTGGCCTATTCAAAAATATTTACTCATTTTTAAAACACCCTTTTCAGCTCCTTTTTTTTTTTTTACTCAATGTAGTTCTGTTCCTGTTCTAACAATAATGACCTAAGGAAATCTTATTACACTCATCATCTTAAATTAAGGTAATTGAAAACCACTGTTGAAAAGTGAACCCCAAATGTATCAGAAAATTAATTCAATTATAAATAATAAGAATTGACTGTACTTGAATGTGTGAAGTGTAGAATAGTAGTTAAACATTTAAAGAATATGCCCTTATCTTGTTACTATGGCTACAGGTTACTCCAAGATACAGTGGTTCTACAGTAACAATGGAATTACATTATTTCCTCTCCGTATTGAAATATTCATCAACTAATTTCCTGTAGCTTCATAATAAATCATGTTCCTGACCTCAGAGGTGAACACCAAGGTAGTCAGACCGTCTCCAAGCTCCAGGGTTATTCCACTAAACAAAGCAGAGAAAACACGTCTATATTCACTTGACTCTGAAACACAAGAAAGCTCCAAATGAGAAAAAGATGGCAATGACATTTCATAGGGAGGTGTTAACTTTAACTCAAGTGCTTAAAATTACTTATTTATTAGGCTATGATAGGATCACAACCATGAGAAAATTATGGTTTCATATGGGCAAAAACTGACAAAATATATGATAGAATTCAATTTGATTCCACAAATAGTAATGAAGACCTATTACTAGTTGGACACATTAGGTAGACCTGCCCCATACCCTATTTGTTGTCTATTAAAATGTTTACATTATTTTTATATTCCATGAGACGTTCAGTAGGAATAATGAAGAAAGAAATTGTAACTGAGGTCTAAAATCCCTGTCATCAATATTAGTTTCTCCAAAGTTCCTCCTCAAATCCTAGAAACGCTAAAGGATTAGAAGCTGTGGTGTATGGAGTTGGCTCATGCCAGCTTGCACCAGCTGGTATGCCTCTATTCCCAACTATGCATTCAGTAATGTCATTTTGATAACTTGAAATTGGCCATAAGGGGAGTATTTCACCATGTACATGGAGAAACATTACAGCTCAGGTTTCTTTTTTCTTTCTAGGGTTGACTATTAAACATTCACTAACACCACTGATTGCAAGTAGTGACTTGAAGTTATATCTTTTTCAATTTTATAGGCCGATCCCTTTTCTCTATGTGTCTGTTTATTTCTCCCAAGTCCACTCCACACATACCCATTGGATTGATTTTTGCCTCTGTAGATTAAGGTTGGATTACAGCAATTTGTGAGCTTCTTTCCAGTTCTCCCACCCTGATTCAAACCACCATTATCTTTTGCCTCATCATCATCTATACCTTTATTATTTATCTCCTTGTGTCTGCTCTTGATTTCTTTCAATTCAACCTTCATATAGCACCTGGAATGATATCCTAAAATTATAAGTTGCTTAAATAAGCAAAATAAAAAATAAAATAAAGTCAGAAATTTAAAACAGGGAAATAATAGAAAATTTAACAAAACCAAAATCTGCTTCTTTGGAAAGGCCAATAAAATTGATAAACTTATAACAATGGTAATCAAGAAAAAAAGAAAGAGGGATGCAAATTACCAATATAAGAAATGAAAGAGCAATCATCACTACTGACCATTAAAAGGATAATAAAAGAATACCATGAGCAAGTGTAGCCACACAAGTTCGCTAATTTAGATGAAAGACTAATTCCTTGAAAGGTATAAACTATTAAAACTCATAGGATAAATATATAACCTGAATATTCCTATATTTATTAAATAAATTAATAATTGGTTACCTATCAAAAAGGAAAGCACCAACCCCAAATGGTTTACTGATAAATTTTACTGAGTATAAAGCCCAGATGATTTCACTGGTGGATTTTTACCAAACATTTAAGGAAGAAATAATACCAATTATTTATAATCTTTTCCAGAAAATAGAAACAGAGAGTATATTTTCTAACTCATTCTATGAGGCCAGCACTACCCTAGTACTCAAAACAGGTAAAGGCATTATGAGAAAGAAAAACTACAAACCAAAATCTATATGAACATAGATGCAAAATGTCTCAAAATCTTAGCAAATCATACCCAACAATATATGAAAAAATATACTCATGACCCACTGGGATTTATTCCAGGTGTGCAAGGATGGTTCAACATTTAAAAATCAATCAGTGCAATCCATTACATCAATAAAAAGAAGAAAAAAATCTTATGGATGTGTCAGTTGATGCAGATAATCATTTGACAAAATTCCATATCACTTCATAACAGAAAACTAGGAATAGAGGATAACTCCCTCAAATTGATCTTTAAAAAATTTACAAAATCCTACATGTAACAGCATACATACTTAGTGATGAGAGACTGGTTTACTACACTAAGATAAGGAAAAAGTCAAGAAAATTTCCTTGCACCACTGCTATTAAATAGCATACTGAAAATCCTAGATAATGTGATAAGATAAGAAAATAAAAGGCATACATATTGGAAAAGAAGAATTAAAACTGTCCTAGTTTGCAGATGACATAATTGCCTATGTAAAACATCCCCAAAATCTACAAAATAATATTACTTGAGTATACCAAGATTACAGGATAAAAGATCAAGATACAGAAGCCAGTTAATTGCTTATATAATTAAGCATAATACTTATGATACATCTAACAGAATATGTATGCTGAAAAGTGCAAAGCAATGATGGGATAAATCAAAGAATAAATGAATGAAGTGATACTCTGTATTCATGAGCTGGTAGATTCAGTATTGTTAAAATGTCAACTATTCTCACTTGATTTATAGACTCAATACTATCTCTATCAAAATCCTAACAAGATATTTTGTAGATATTGAAATACTTATTCTAAAAATTTATATGAAAATGTAAAAGATTTAGAATAGTCAACACAATCTGAATGAGAACAACAAAGTTAAAAGACTCACGTTACTCACTTTTAAGGCTTAATATAAAGATTAGGTAGTGTGACTAGTCAAGATGGTATAGTTAACACAGTGTGTTACTGGCAAAAAATAAAAAAGACACATAAATTAGTGGAACTGAATAGAAATCTCAGAAATAGACCCAAACAAGTATATGCAACTTTTTTGTTTGGTTTTGTTTTATTTAATAAAGGCACAAAGACAATTTAATAGAAAAAGGATAGCATTTTCAATAAAGGGTGCTGAAACAATTGGATGTTCTTATGCAAAAAAATTAAGAATACAGACAAAGACCTTATACCTTGCATAATAAGTAACTCAAAATGAATAATAAACCTGAATGGAAAATGATAAACTGTAAAACTTCTTGAAGAAACAACAGAAAATTTTGCTGACCTTGGGTTTGGTGAGAACTTTTAAAATAGAACACCAATCACATGATACATAAAAGAAAGATAGAAAATTGGGCTTAATTAAAACATCTGTTCTGCAAAAGATACCGTTCAATGACTGAAAATATAATCCATACAGTAAGAGAAAATATGTATAAAACAAATCTGATGAAGGACTTCTATCTATCTACCTACCTACCTACCTACCTATTGAAACTGTAAAACTCAACGTGAGAAAACAAAAACCCAATTAAATAATAGATAAAAGATCTGAAAAGGCACCTCACTAAAAAGATATACAGATAGGCAATAGGCACATGAAAATATGCTTAACATAACTTGTCACTAGAGAAATGAAAACTAAAACAACAAGATGCCACTACACATCTATTACAGTGGCGAAAGTAAAACAACACATTACCAATTCCTGCCAAGGATGCAGAGCAACCAACAAGGACTCTCATTCATTGCTGATTGGTATACAAAATAGCACAGCCACTTTGAAAAATAGTTTAGTAATTTCTTATAAAGCTGAACATCATCTTACCATATGACCCAGCAATTGCACACCTAAGTATTTACCCAACTGATTTGAAAATTTATGTCCACACAAAACCCTACACATAAATATTTTCAGCAGTTTTATACATAATCACTAGAAATTGGAAGCAAAAAAGATTGCATTCAATAGGTGAGTGGGTAAACTGTGGCGCATTCATTGAAATGCCATTTAGTTATAAATACAAATGTGCCATTAAGCCATGCAAGGACACAAATGATTTTTAAAAGAAGATTTAGAAATAAAAGAAGTCAGTCTGAAAAGACTATACCCTGTACATTTCCATTTATATGACATTCTGGAAAAGGCAAAACTCTACATACAGTAAGATCAGCGATTTCCAAAGGCTTGGGAGGAGTGGCAAGGGTTGAATAGATTAGGTAAAGGGGATTTTTTTAAGATGGAAGAACTGTATGATATGGCCAGTCCTTTGTATTAACTAGTTCTTTATCCACTGACTCAACCAGACATAGATGGGAAATACTTTAAACAAATGTTATGTTATTGCTGGCATACACTATGTGGTCGGTCAGTCCTATGATGGCAGCATCTGCACTGAACATGTACAGACTTTTTCTTGTCATTATTTCCTAGACTATACAATATAACAACTATTTACATAGCATTAAATTGTAGTAGATATCAAAATAACAAAGAGATGATTTAAAGGGGATGATGTGCATGGGTTATATGCAAATACTATGCATCTGTGGATTTTGGTATCTGCAGAGTCCTGGAATCAATCCCCCATGGGTACCAAGAGGAGACCACTATATGATTCTGAATGATAGTGCAACATTGGCTATGTAACACTGTGCATCTGTTGAAGCCTGTAGAACTTTACACAGGATCCCAGGATGGAATGCAGAATCTAACTATATTTACAAATACATGAAACAGCCTCACAGAAGGGAAGGGGGGAGAAGTGATGACCTAAGTAACTTTGGGAAGAGTGAAGTCCCTGAGACGAAAAGGAAGTGAACCTGTACGTAGCACTGCTCTCTAGTTGATCAAGTTCTTTCCCATCAGAGTACAGGTTAACAATTCTAAAACCATTACACAATTGTACTGGAATTGAACAATTAAGAGAATTGCTAGGGGATAGTGGGAGTCAGGTTTTTCACTGTTAGAGCAGGAATTTACAGGCAGGCAAAGGGAGGAAGCCAGAATGACCCATGGGGTAAAGGAATTGTGTTGGAGACCAATATGACCCATGCTTGGTCTAATGCTCGACTGTTATGTTCCTGAAATTCTTAATAATTTTAAAGCAACAGGCTTTGTATTTTCATTTCGCCCTGGGCCCCCACAAATTATGCAGCCAGTCCGGGTTTAACAATCATCTTCTAACTGTTAGTATTCCCTAGGGTTCCAGGTGTGGCTCCCTCTTTCCCTCTCTATGGTCACCCTCTCCCATTTTCATGACTTCAGCGTAACCCAGTCCCCTGAAAACTCACATCAACAGCTCTACTCGTCTGGGCTCTACTGATACCCAGACCTGGATTTCCAAATCCTTGCTTCAAGTCTCCAGGATTGTCTCCAGAACTCCCAAACTCACTCTCCAAGTGAGTGCATTACTTACTTTCCCCAAATCGGCCTCTCTTATAGCATGTCTTATATACACACAAAAAAAATTGAATAAAAATACAAAATAAAGCTCAGAATCACATTTTCGTAGGAGTGTTTCCTCTCCTTTACATCTGAAATGCCTCTGCATCAGTTGATACCCCCATCCCCACTGTACTTCATTATCCCTCCTCTGGGCCACAATAGCAGGAGCCCCTACCTCTTGTCCTTCTCTGTTATGATCCAACCAGCCAAAATTTCCTCCACAGACCTCTTACTAAGGCTCAGACTAGTCTTCTTCTTAACACCTTTAATGGGCTGACAGAGTAAGGATGAAATTTAAACTCTTTAGTGAGCCAGTGGTGGCCTCTCAGTCTCACCTGAGCACACTCCCTTTCTGCCATCTTAATTCCCAGCAGTTCTACTTGTGCTCTCCACCTGGGATGTTGCCACATGTCCAGACATGTTCTCTGTACCTGGAGTTTCCATATCCCCTCCTCTACTTGGCCTCATTGAAGACCTAAGGGTAGAGCTAAGCAAAGCCTTGGTACCCAGTTGATCTCTTTTATCTTCCATTCTTGCTCCCCTCCAGTTCATTCTCTGCCCAGCAACTAGTTGGCATACTCCATAGCATAGATCTGATCTGGTATGTCATGCCCCTCCTCAGTCATTCTAGTGGCTCCTTGTTCCCCACAGGAAAGTGGCCAAGCTCCTGATGTGACTTATGAAGCCCTCATTCTCTAATCTCTCCAGCCCCAGTCTCTCTTTCTCTCTGTCATTGATTTCTTTCTTTCCTCATATCACTGGTACTTTCTGTCCCTCTCCACCTCCATCCCTCTTCCTTTCTCTCACTTACTTATTTTCTTTTATACCCTAATTTCTGTTCTTTCTTCCCCTCCCTTTACCTCTTCTTCTTCCTTCTTTCATTCCCCTCAGTCTCTCTCTTTTGCTCTCTCTCCTGCCACCTCCATATACTCTCTCTATTTCCTCCCTCCTTCTCTCACAGTTTCAGTTGTCAAAGTACATCTCTACCTGCCTCACATTCTGCCTCTTTGCCCATGCTGCTGCCCACGTCTGGAAAACCTTTTGCTCCTCCAGCGGCATCCCTTGCACCCTCAGCTCCAGATCTGCTCACACTCACATGCTGACTCTAACCTATGACTTATACCTACCTATGTCTTGCTGATTTGAGTTTCAGCTTAGAAATAACTTCTTCCAGGAATTTATCTGTGGACCTCTCAAGTCCTTTTCAGATATCTGTCCTTACAGAGTTTCTATCCCACATAATAGCTTGTATGAATCAAAAACAAAGTTGCCCGTCTTGGAAGACGACTCTTCAAGGCATGACAGATGCTTTGTGAGGGTCACTTAAGCTGTATTGTAATCTTCCCTTCCCAAGTGCCCTTTGGAGTGAACAACCTTCACAACTGTCCTGCCCCTGCACTACTCCCATGATAGCCTAGACTCCCCCATCACAGCCCTTGCCTTCATTACCTGCTCCTAACTCCCATCACATTAGAAGTCTCAGTAGTTTTGTTTGTTTGTTTGTTTGTTTGTTTATATTCCTATGTATTTTGAAGCCCGGCATTTGGCCTGATGTGAATTTGATGTTTAATTATTGCATCTGAATAAACAAATGAATTAGTGAATGGATTAGTGAAACTACTGAGTGAATGAATAAGTACATGAATGAATCAGTATGTGAGTGAATGCACAAACCCATTTTTATAAAATGCTTTACCAACTCTACTAGGAAATCAACATCTCTGAAGTTACTACAGAATTTAAAATAAAATGGTACAGATTTTTCATGCCACACTACTCTTGAGACATCACTTTTGAACTAAAAAGATTCCCTTATTGTTTTACCTCCGGTGTTACACTGTAAGTTTTCACATATCAGTGACCATATTTTATTCATCTTTATGTCCAGCACCATAACATGCATGTAGTAGATGTGCAAATTTTATTTGAAATAAAATGAAATTGATCCCATTCCCATAACACTAAACCTTACTATCCTTAGTTGCCCAGACACATGTCAAGCACTACTTTATTCCAGATGTATAGAGAGATAAGCAAGGAACCGAATATTCCTGTAGGAAACCCACCGTCCCATCAGGAAACAGACGGATAATTGAACAAAGGTGGTACAATACGACAAAGGTGTGATCCAAGGACCAACTGCATGAGAATTACCTAGGATGTTTCAACAAAGATTTCTGGACTGTACCCCAACACCCTCATAATTAAAGTCTTTGGAATAATCCTTCTGTCCTCTGCAAACTCCACCCCCTCCCTTTGCATCATTCCCATCCTAGTCATTTAGTCACTGCTTCCTCAGCAGGACACGCACCCCTGTGGAGCACAGCTGAGACATGATGGCCCCATTGCCTGAACCAGGAAACTGGCTTGGCTAACCCAGCACATGTAAAACAAAGTGGAATTTGGAAAGAAATTCCAAGGAGTATTTTCTAAGAGATGTGGCAAGGAAGCAGACACTTTTGTCCAGGATAGAAAAATAAAAGCTAAACTACTTAAAGTCTACCAGAAATATAATCAGCAAGAAGTTTGTTGCAAAACCAACAAAAACAATTTGTGGCTTGGTGTATAGTCACTGACTTTGAGAAACCCTGTTCTTCCTAAGAAAAACTAGACAAAAAAGAGCTCAAGTGTCTTTGAAAATGTGCAAGAGGAGTATCATTTGCGATTAAACTGTTATGAGAAGCATACCCATAACTGCAAGAAATTCTTGCCACATCTTTCTAAAATTGCAGCTTGGTATTTTATAGGGCAAAAATGACCGTAAAATAGTGATCTCTTGAAATCCACCTAAACGACCCACGGTGAGGAAGTCAATACATAAATTATGGGGTGGATATCATGGACTATTATGAATCATGTTCTCAAAGAACTTTTTAAGCATAGAAGAGCATGCACAAAAATATTAGTAAGAGAAAATACAGGTTACAAGACAGTATCATAGTATTGTTTGTTTTATTTTAAAATTATGTATGTACACCAAAATAGTAATAGAAGTATTTCAAGTGTGTTGTTACTTAAAAGTGATTTATTTTATTTTATTTTATTTGTGATAACATTGATTTTTTAATTTTAATTTTATTTTTGAATTTATTGGGGTGACATTGGTTAATAAAGTTATATAGGTATCAGGTACACAGTTCTGTAATATATCTCCTATATATTGTTTAGTGTGTTCACCACCCAAGTCCAGTCTTGTTTTATCACCATTTATCATCCTTATACCTTCTTCTAACTCCCCCGCTTCACCTCTGTGTCTGTGAAGTTTCTTTCCTTTTTTTTTTTTGCTAATCCTTTCACTGAAGGTGATTCCTTTTAAATGTTCTACTTTAACTGTGTCTATATTTATTCAAGTTCTCTATAATAACCATGTATTATTTTTAGAGTAGCTACTTAATTGACCATCCAATCTGGTACCTCTTGGAATATGAAAGAGGGATCCCTAGTAACAATGTCACAGCCAGAACAGGGACTGTTGTAGACAAACATGATGTTCATTTGCTTTGGGTTGAACTGTCCCCCAAAATTCATATGTTGTAGTCTTCACCCTTAGGACCTTATAATGTGATCTTACTTGGAAATAAGGTCATTGTAGATGTAATTAGTTCAAATGAGGTCATACTGGAATAGGGTGGATCCTTAATCCAATATGGTTGATTTCCTTATAAAAAGGAGAAATTTGGACCCAGACATACACACAGGGAGAATACTATATGAACATGGAGGCAGAAATTGGGGTGATTCATCTATGAGCCAAGGAATGCCAAAGATTGCTAGGAAAATAGCAGAAAATAGTGAGGAGGCATGAGACAGACGCTCCCTCAAAGCCTGAGGAGGCACCACCTCTGCCATGACCTAGATCTAGGACCTCAGATTTCCAGAACTGAGGGACAGCAAATTTCTGTTGTTCAAGCCACCTATTTTGTGGTACTTTTTTTAGGGTAGCCCTAGAAAACTGAAATGAATGCCATTGTAGTTGTTTTATGTTTGGAAAACAAGAACAATTCCAGGATGGTTAGAGTAGAATGAAGGTCCACACAAGAAGCTTTTTCACTCAACTAATACTATAAATAGTGGTACTGTTATTCAAAAATATTTGCTTCTTCATGTCTGGCCCTTTCCTCAGAAGTCCTGCCCTGATGCTATCAGGCTTGAGCATGTGACTTGTTTCAACCAATGAAATGTGAGCACAAGTCACATGTGCCACTTAGAAGTGGGAGATCAATAGACCAAGGAATGGTTCTGCTATCTTTGCCCCTTGCCATGTGACTAGCATCTTCTAGAGAAGAGCTGCTTCTTTAGCCTGGGTCCTGAATAGAAGAAGGTCTAGAGCAGACCTGAAACTAACCTGCAATGGACCTGTAACATGAGACAAAAACAGATCTTGGCTAATGTAATTCACTGAAATCTTGAGGTTATTTGTTACTACAGCAAATTTTAGACTAAGTTGACTAATAGAACATTTACTGAGCAACTATTGGGTACCATGCTAGAGATGAAATAATAAATTATACATAGATCCTTCCAGCCAGGAGCTAACATTAAACTGTGTATCATTTGCCTCTAAAATATAAAGATTTTTGATTGCAGATTTTTTTTTCTTTCTGTAACACTTGCAAGTAAATGTTAAATCATGTTATTTCAATAGACTTTTATAGAAAAAGATCTTTAAATGCTCTCATATTCAAATTGGCTCTGGAAATCTTGAATTACATGTACAGATACAAGGTGGAGCAAAAATAGCTTTACAGTGGTGAGTATGCAAAACACAGTTCATCCTTGTCTTATCATTTAGTAGTTATTGTATTGTTTTTCATACAAACAACTGTCAACCTACTTTTGCCTGCCATGTATAAAGTTTGCCAATTACAATTTTATGGTTTAGGGAAAGGAACTCCTGTGAAAAATAAAACTGAGTTAATTATTCAGTTATTCAATTATCATTTTGAAAATGAGATTTTCAGACACTATCAAAAGTTATATTAAGGGGTAAAAACCACTTCTGTGGAAGCAGATTTATTTCATTTACTGTTAAAGAATATTAATTTCAAGGAGCAAGCCTTGAAAGCAACCAAATAAGTTGTCAAAGGCAAGTAATTCCTCACTAAGGAATGCTCAAAAAGCAACAGATAAAATAAGGATAGAGGGGAGACGCCTTCCAAGTGGAGGTCTGTGTGGAGGTCGAAGGGTTGTGTTCTAAAGTCAGCATTATAAAGCAAAAATTGCATGGTGTCAAAATTACCCTTGAAAGTCCCTTACATGGCATTTAAATTGGCTAGACCTCAGCCCTTAAAAGTTCAAAAGCTACATATTAAGGTCTTTTGTTTCTCTGGGGCAATAAAGGCCAAGGTCTAATTTGAAAGGAGCAAAGGACAATGGGAAAAATAAAGGGTCATCCTCTCTTTTGGCTCCTTTCTTGGTTGTCTGCTCTTTCTCTGAGTGACTCTTCCTCGGGCTTCCCTCTCCTGCTCTTTCTCCTCAACAGCTGCCTGTAGCTGCAGTCATATAATTATGCAGGTACATTTCTGTTTTTAGCACAGTTTTAAAATGTAAAAGGAAATGCATTGGGGGCCTATTATATACCCTGTCCTGGGCTGATGTGGAGGAGAGAAAGCGAAACAAAAAGAAAACAAAAATGAGACTTCAGAGGAGTGGGAGAGACTGGAATGCAAACAGGTAATGAGTACAGTGTGGTCCAGTCTAGGCAAGAGATAAAGTCACACCAGAATTAACAAGCAAGGAGAACTTTAAGATCGCTGCAGTAGAGGAGACTGAACCTTGACCTTGCTTAAACAAAAGGCAGGAGGTTGTATAAGCACTGAAAGGAGCCAGTGAAAAAGTACTGGAGGATATTAAGGGGCAGGTTGGTCAATGTAATTGGACTGTCTGTGTTTGCTGATTGGGACTGACTGGAGTTAAGGCCCTACCCTCCTACAGAGGCTGAGAGATAGGGGGCTATCTCCTTCTGTGATTACATTTCAAAAGAATGGTTTACATGCAGGTTTTTGAGAAACATGTAAAACTGGTGGAAGCTAAAAGAAGATTTACATTTCAAAGGGCAGAGACAGAATTATATTAACAAGTTTCCTACAGTAAATTTTTTAAGAAAAGGAGGGTGAGGGGCCTACAGTTAGGAACAAACTTATCTAGGTTTAGGCAAGCTGAGGGGCAACATTAAGGCCATCTTGGTAAAAGGTAAGCACAAGATGCTGTGAGTTCTCAAACCATGGCTGCACTTTAGGATTATCTGAGCTTTCAAAATCGCAATGCCCAAGTCATATCCCCGACACATTACAATACCAATTACATACAAATCCCTGGGCTGGGCATCAACATGGCTTAACACTTCGCAGGTGAGTCGATGGCAGGTCAGGTTGAGACAAGGGGCTACAGGTATGAAAAAGAACACGTGAAGTGAGTCTAAAGACAAGGGGTGGGAATTAGCCAGGGGAGAAAACACTCCAGACAAAAGGAACTCCAATAGCAAAGTTTCTTCAGTAGGAAGAAAGTGGTTTGGTTTGTCCTTTTGAACACAGCGTAGGTATAAATGAAATAACCAACCTCCATGATCTGAATCAATGCACAGTCATAATACATCAGCTCATTTCAACATGTCAACACCTTTTTATCTCCCTTTGTCAGGGGTCACTAGTTCTTCAAGAGGGCGAGTGCGAATGGATTCTATCTGATGATTTATTCCGTAGTGCCAACATGCATCCCTAACCAATATAATGACAGCATCTTCTTTTCAAAGGTATAAGGCTAGTGTAATGTCCATGAAACTAAAATACACACTGATCTACAAAGGTGACACACCCTCTTAAGGTACAAAGCATTTCCTTTAGGGGGGTGATTGCTTGTGTGTCCAAGCTGATGAAGGGTACACTTTTAAGTTAAAGAAAATTGATTTTGTTGTGGTTGTTGCACAAAGGTTGATGTTTTTAAAGACACCAGATAAAAGGCACTGCAGGCTGCTAACAAGCCCCTAATAGGACTAGATCAAGTTTTCCCCACCTGCTTCCAGCGCCTGTCTTCAACATCTTGGTAACAAGAAACCAGGATTTGACAGCATTCATGTCTGTTGCCTCCTTCCATAAATTATATGCAACTTACTCCTTGTTCATTCAGCACAGGTATTTTTATGGCCATAACATATTTATACTAATTCAGAGGCTTGCCATCAAATAGATAGGCACATCCCTCTGATCTGGAAGGCAGCAGAACCCCTACTTCTGATATTTCAGATGAAAATAAGCCTTACTTTTTCCCCACGGTGTTCTTCAAAGGAGTAATTTTCTAAAATTCAAACAAGGGTGTCATTGTTAATAAGATGGCTTTTTCTTTTTCTTTTTCTTATCATCTTGTCCAAATCAAGGGCATTGGATTCCAGAAATCAGGCCCCTGTGGTTCCTTCATAATGCTACTTTCAATCAGGTTTCTTATTATCTAATCCTGATTTCATAGATTGTCACAGAATTGACATTTTAGATTAATTGCAGCCTTTTTATTGCTTTTTAATAGCTAATTGTCACACAGTCCATCTCATTAATGGTATTGTGATTCAGGTCAACCACTGAGATGATTACAGATAACAGACCAATGTTATCAGTTGCTTGTTCTTCTGTGATGATCACCAGCCACATAATGAACCACGTAGGAACTCACTGAGCAGGTTGTGGGTGGCTGTGAGATATAAAGGATGCTACATTTAGTATTACATCCCATTTTCAGATGAGTGAGAGAGATTTTGGAAACAACTTCAACCTAACCCAGTTTACAGTATAGTAATATTTAAATTGCATTTTCAAGTCTAAGTTGACATCTGTATCTCACCCATGAATTTTTGAGCAGATGTTAAAATAGACACACAAAAAAGGGCCTTTGGATAGTAAACACAAACTTTTCAAATGTCGGGACACTGGATATAACTTTAGTTTTTCATTTAAACATGCATAACATGGAATTAACCTGTTCATTAACAGCAGTCTATCAAGCTTGTGAAATTGCGTCAGATTGGCTGTGCTGGTTTTAAGGTTCTTACATAAAGCAGGTTAACATGTCATCTTAGACATATGATTTAAATTACAATTCTGTAAGAAAGGTATATTAAAAGGTTGACTAGTGTGGTTTTCAAGCAGGTGGCAATTAGGATTATGGCAGTCATAGGGACAGATCTATGACAGTGAAGGTGAAGGGAAACAGCTTTGTTTGTCCAAATGGCAATTCTTCATTTTTGTGAATGTCTGCAAATGACTTTGACCCACCACGTGTGGACTCAGATCAAAGGCCACGTATAGCATATGGTCAATGTGGCACTTATGTGGCCTTTCAAAATGCCAGGCCCACAGTAATAACCACTACTGAAAATTCTGTGAACCTATCCAGCTGCCTTCAATGATGTGACTTAATAACTAGGGTGGGGGAGGGGAAGAGGGTGATATTTTATAAATATCAATTTTCAAAAATCTCTGATCTGTTGGCATTAACCGATGAGCTCAGAGATGCTTGGAAACCTTACTTCCTGTACAAGGACTGTAACCATGGCAACCTGCATTTTTTAAAATGTTGAAGGTGTTTTTAAACATAAGGTGAGAAAAGCAGTTTTTACAGAAATGTTTGCCTGGGACCTCATGTCTAATTCCACCAGTGTACTTATTTTTTCTTTTACTGAGACTTCATGCAATGCTAGATGCTTTCCTGTTGGAGAGAAAATTGGACAGCCCAGGACAGTCACAAATATTTAGACCACCACATTGCTATGAAAGTGAGGCTTGCTCTTGCATTGAGACCGTGCCAGTGTGCCTACTGTCCCATATAGTACAAAAGAAAAAGATGGGTGACTCCTGAAAGCTTTTGAATTGCTGATGCTATTTGTTCCATGTGATTTTTAAAGGCTTTACTGGACTATCATATATTCTATAACAAACTAATTAAGAACAACCCTAGATTTCCAGAGTACTGTGTTAATATCCCCATAAAGTGCTGGATATAAGTAAAAGATAGAAAACAACAATTGTGCAATGTTTAGTATTTGAACATTGTATTCAATACCGAAGAAATCATCAAATGAATGCTTTTTTAATAGTGAGATTTTGTTTTCTTAAACAATTATAATTTTCTTTGAACGGGGTATATAGAAGGGGTTTTATAGAGGCAGATTATAGTCCAAGATTACAATTAACTATTTGGAGCTAGAAGCAGATCAAACAAACAGATACTGAAGAGATAAACTGAGCATTGGGGTTTTCCTTCTGTCTGCACTTCTGCCCCTCTTTGGTCTTGGCAAACCATCACCACATCTCTCCTCCCTTGACTCTGCGTGGGTTTGCATATTCATAGAGCTAAAACGGTCACCCACCATGGTTCTCTTTCTCATCCACGTTCTCTAGTTTTTACCCACACATCTCTGTCACTCTCACAATATAACTCTTCCCACTAGTTACACTCATCAACAACAAGCGCCAACTCTAGAACTGTGCCCGAGATGGGAGTTTCAAAAGCCTGAGGTACTATGTCAAACAACCCATCATGTTTTAGGGACTTGCATCTCAAAGTGCGTGAGTTAGCTATCGAACCAGAGGACAAATTAATCATTATTAATATAATTCTCTTCTATACTTGGGAATCCATGTTTTTCTATTAATGCCAGTTTCTTTCTCCACTTTCCTGGCTCTAATTCAGAAGTAATTAAAACCAATGAGCCTTTTTGTTCAGGGATTAGGTCTGTTTTACAAGGAATTAAAGGAAAATAGATCCAGCATTGGTTGAACATGAACTACATCACACACATGACATTATATATATTCCATATAATCAAGTCCTAGACTTACTTTATTTTACAGAAAATAAAAAATATTCATGTGTTCCATTTGTTACATATGTGAGGTCCAGGCACTGACTAGAAGGTTTTCATTACCATTCTCATCATCATCACTAGGGTCACCATCATCATCACCACATCACATCATCATTATGCTTCTTTTTCACATGATATCATTGAGTCCTTCCAACAAAACCCCAGGTCATTTTATTGTACTGCACATTTTACAGATCAGTAACCTGAAGTTCAACCATAAGCTGGTTTGTATGCTCACAAACACTCAGCGAGTAAGTGATAGATCTGAGAGTCAGAAGTGGTGGGGGAGTCAAGGGCAGGAAGTGTCTGAGAGGTGCTTGAACTTCAGGTTTCCTAAAAGACATTAGATGAGCTTGTTAAAATACGTGTTGCAGACTCCACCATGCCCTCCGCCCCTACACACACTCACGCAGATTCTGATTGGATGGTTCCGAGGTGAGTCAGAAATCTGCATTTTTGACAAGCTCCCCAGGAGATTCCCATGGAGGTGGTCTGTGGACCGCACTTGGAACAATGATTTTACAGATGCATCAGGAACCTTTGAGGAACCCGGTTTCCCAACTGAAGGAGCTAGTGGGGGCAGTTCCAGACCTCAGCACCCTCACCTGTGTAGCTCTTCCCAGATTTCCAGTTTCGAGATTTGCTGCTGAGTCCACCTCTTCCCTCGGAGACACCCATCTTATTACCCATTATGTAATTAAGGCTTGTACTTAAATTAACATAGAATAAAAACAACAATGGCTACTAATTATTAACCGCCCGTTGAGCGCAAGGCTCCAAGCCGAATGTGCCTCACCTTGTTTCATTGTCTTTGCCATCTTGCCATCATTCTGCTGCGAAAGGCACTGGTGCTCACCACACCCAGGCCTAGTCTCCTTCCTGACACACGGAAGGACTACTTTCCAGGCCCTCTGCAGTCTGGCGGAGCCATTTGAGTGGGTGTAGCCAATGCCATTTCTGCTCTCTCTTCCTGTGTGGCGGCCGCAGACATGTTTCCGATAGTGCCAGCGGCGAGATAGTGGAATTTCTTCAGCCTCAATTCTCGAGTTGTTAGATAGCATAAAACCCCCACCAGCCACAACTGAATTTATGACATGAGCAGGAGATAAACAAATCTTTGATTTATCACACCTCTGAGATTTCGTGTTGTTTCATTCTGTTTTTACTTCTGCACCAGAGCCTATCTTATCCTAACCAATAAAAAACATAATCAGCGTTATCATCATCACAATAATCAGATTTACTGAGTATGATAATAAATGCTTACTGAACACTGTATCAAGCACTTGGAAAACATTATCTAATTTAATACTCATCCCAACACTACAAATAAGACAGTTATTATCTGTATTTTATAAAGTCACATAACCAGTAACCAATAAGACAGAAATGAAAACCCAGACAGTCTGATTCCAGAGCCCACGTGTTTA
This sequence comes from Tonatia bakeri, assembly GCA_004024845.1. Taxonomy (NCBI): domain Eukaryota; kingdom Metazoa; phylum Chordata; class Mammalia; order Chiroptera; family Phyllostomidae; genus Tonatia; species Tonatia bakeri. The sequence continues at coordinate 30,227 of PVIA01012428.1, forward strand.
ACCAAAGCAATAGAATGTAGGTTCCTTAGGGCCAGAGTTGGAGCTTTAGATGCTTACCCCACCCAGTCCTCTGCCCGCACTAACAACTGGGCATTATTGTCTCAATTTTCTAGTGCAGGGGTGTCAAATTCATTTTCAGCGGGGGCCACATCAGCTTTGGGGTTGCCTTTGAAGATCCCCTTGCACATGTAGAGCCCCTTGCCCCTAGTTAAGAAGTAGTTACATTTATACAGTCCTAAAATTACATTTGGCCCTTTGAAGGCAACTGTGAGGCTGATGTGGCCCCCAGTGAAAATGAGTTTGACACCCTTGTCCTAGTGCAAATGCTGAAGATTGGCAAGATGAAGTATCTGCCCCAGGGTGTCTAAGCAGGTGATGATTTCTCTGAACTTGTGTTAGAAACATCTAGGAGCCCCACGCCATGCAAGGTAGGCAAGGGTAGGTTTACAGTTGTGAGTATGCAAAACAGTGTTTATTCTTGTATTGTTTGTTAATTATTGTATCACTTTCCATATGACCAATGATAAACCTACTTCTTCCCCACCCTGTACATACTAGGGTATTTAGCACAGGGCTTCAAGATTTCAGGAACCTGAGTCAGATTTTCCAGTTTAAAACTGCAACCAGCCCTACCATGTAATGCTGTATGACTTTCGGTAAGTTTCTTGTCCTCTCTAGCAAAATGGATTGCATTAGATAATTTGAGGAAAGTCTAGCATCAGATAGAGGCAAAGTACCAAACACAGGTGAAGAGTGTTGTGATTAGAAGATTGGCAGACCGCTCTGCCTAGATGGGCTACATGGGCTTACAATGGTTCCCACAGCAGCTCGGTCTTCAGCTCCCTGACACCTTCTGGGCAAGCCCTTGGATGCTTTTCTCCTGTAAGATAAGGCGGGAGCACGTGGAGCTCTGCTGCGGGTTTTCTCTAAATTCCTTTGGTTAGGGGTAAGACTGGGTCTACGGCCCCAGGCCGCCGGAGCCCCTCTCGATGATTTTCTAGTCTCAGGTCTCCTGCAAGCCAGCCAGTGGCAAATCCTGAAGGGCCACTAGCGGGATTCAAGGATCTGGTCAGAGAACAGATTAAGAACCTCAGGGGCCTAGTCCTAAAATTCTTGGAAGTTCTGAAATGTGGGCTGGGGGCAGGTGGGGAAACCCAATAGGGTTGTAGTTGGAGGTCTCATTCCAGTTTCTCTGAGTCAAGAGAGCAGACATTTTTCTTTGCCTTTTTGGATTCTGGGATCAGTTAGGTCACTCTCCTGCTGGCTCAGTAGTCATACTAGTATCTGGGTTCCTAGTCTAGCTGAAGTAAGCAACCTGGCTTTCAGCTGGAGGTTTAAAAAAATAGCTACTACCAGTAATAGAGGGTGCCAATAGTCAGTGCCCTTTATGAAATGCCTTTAGGGTACCAAGCACTACAAAAATGGTCTTACATATAGATTCCATTTAATTTCCTTATACAGTGGGCATTATTGTTATTACCTCTTACTGATAAGAAAACGAAGTCTCGGAAAGTTTGAGTTGCTTGCTACAGGTTACCTAGGTAAAGATGTGACAGAGCCGGAGCCTGAATCCAGGCAGTCTGGTGCCAAAGTCTCACCCTTAAACAGCACCCCTCTGGCCTGGGTGCTGAGCTGTAAGCAGGGTCCAACTCTTTTTTGCTGGCAGAGAGTGCCTGGAGCTATCGAGTGGGAGCAGTGAGAGAGGGTTAAGGACTTGGGCCAGAGGGATTTGGGAATCTGTAAAGAAGAAGGGCTGGAGCCTTAAAGAAAAAATGACCAAGTCTATCGAGTTATTACAGACAGGAGGTGGGAACCCCTCAGTTTATTCAGAGCTCCAGAGCTACCCTTAATACTGCCCCTCAAGACCCTTTGACACAGGATTCTGTTGGCAAACAATGGAGAAATACTACCAACCCCTGCCTTTCTTGAAAATTCAAAATGCCCGGTAAATGATAGATAGTCTGAGATGTGTTGTGAGGAAAAGATGTGTTGTAAGGAAACTGCCCCCAGTTTGTGTGCCTAACTCCCCAGTTCCGATCTGCCTTTGGCCACAGCACCCTTTTTACTATACAAAGCCTGTTAGCCTCTGCTGGAAGAAACAGGGGGCAGCTATCAAGGAGGGCACCTGAGCAAGGCATAGGGAGCCCAGGTCTGTGTGAAGAGTTCGTTGTGGAGGATGCGGTGAGCACAGGTGGGGAGAGCAGTCTGGAGGCTAACGAAGATCCAGGTTAGGACTCCTGAGCCCCTGCATTGGTGACTATACCACAGAAGCAAAAGGAAGTATCAGTGACACAGGTGTAAAAATTAAAGAAAAGATGGAGGCAAAACTAGTTTGAAAGATGGCTTAGAAATAGGCATCAGGTTCCAGTTCAACCTCAAATTAGGCATATAGACTTAGACTTGGGGCAATAAGTCAGAACTAGGTCAGTGCCCTCTCCCTCTGGAGTGACTGTGGGAGGAAGAAACAATGAAGGGGCTTTGGAAAGGACCTTCCGCAAGGCCTCCCTGCAGGGTGCAGGAGGCAGTGATCAGAGAAGTGGGAGGTCCGCATAGCATCCAAGGCATGAGGGTGTTTTGCTCAAAGGACCATTTTTTTAAAGTGGGAAAATGAAATTTGGGGACAAATAAAGAATGTGCACTTTGTGGAAAGATGCTCATTCAGAAAGCATCTAGCCACGAGCAGTGAAGCTGACAGTTTATAGTTGGTGCCTAGATCATAAGCTATATTTTGAGCAAGAAATGGTGTCCAACAAACTAACTCATAGCAGCAGATCCCTGGCATTAAGAGAGTGAATGCTTTATACTAAAAACGAATAAGCAAGTGCTGGCAGGTACAATGAGGAGTGAAATACCAGACCTGACTATATCGTATGTAAATCTCTAAGGCAGTGTTTAAGCAGGAGGAAGAGCCTCTTAAGTGGAAATGGGTTTGAGGACCTATCAGTAATTGGGCTGAGAAGAGGAAGGGCTAAAACCAAGCACATCTCCAGAGCCAACCAAGTCAGCACATAATTAACCTCTTGATACTTCCCCTCTTTCCAAATCAGATTTTTATTATCTCAGAAACATTTAAACTTCAAGCAATTGTGAAGAACACAGGCTCTCCGAGCCTGCTTCCACTGACGTGCTGTTGATTACTTTATGTGGTTGGGCAGGCAGTTCAAAGAGATGCAGGCTGCTCTCGCCCACAGCCTCATTTCCATACTGGACGTATCCAGGGCGGTCACCATACAACAGCCCACGTTTGTTTATACCCAACTTTGTGCCTTTGGAAGTTCACATTTAACTTTGCGTTGATAAAATATCATTTTCCAATTCAGGTTTTTTAAAAAAACTCATGGGTATTAAATATCTTTTACAGAATGAGATGTTATTAACCATACTGTGAGGCAAGAGTAAATATATATTACGGCCATTCATTAAACATAGTCACAGGGTTGCAACTCTCCCAAATATTTGAAAAAAGAGTAGTTTTCTCTTGCACCACATAATTAGCCCCCCAACATTTTGTGAATGAAGCAATTGGATTCTTGTATTTGATGCCTCATTTTGTTGCATTTTTATTTCAGGAAGGGAGAATCAACACAAAAATGAATGCGCTATGTAAGGAAACACAGCAGACTTCTCCTAGGGTTTTAAGAAATCCCCCAAGGCTTATGAGTATTTCAATTCAGTGATTAGCAAACATATTCATGCCGATCCTTTCCTGCTGTATACCTAGGTGTTGATGGGGTACCAGATTCCTGTTCGTAGGCACAATGTGATAGTATTAAAAGAAAATACGAATTGTTGTGTTGGAGAAACCTGGACCCAAACCTTGTGTTTATTACAGAGCTGTGTGCTTATGAACATTTTACTTAATTTTTCAGAGCACCACTCCACCATGACCCCTCTCTCCTCTCCTAAAGCTCTCTTACCAAACTCTCAGCCCAAACTTTACTTTTGATTGTTTCTTTTCCTAATTACATTGTTTTCAAAATTTGTCTCCTTCCTCTGGTTCCCATTGTTAAATAACTCATCCAGGCATTGAGCAACATCTAATGGATGGTGCCATCAAAACAGAAATGAGAATAAAACACTGTTCTCTCCAGTAGAAACAGCTCTGCAAACTCCTCTGCCCTCCCTCAGCCCAAAGCTAGTAACAACCATTCTACAGGTGTGTATACAGTGACAGAATAAAGTCTACCTAACTTACTATAAGGTGCTGACTTTGTTGTCTTATTTTTAAATTAACTTACTCTAATTACAAAAGGAATATACACCTGTTAAAGGAAGGGAGAAATAGATGAATAAATAAATAAAAGAGGAAAATAAAATCAGCTTGTAATTTCACCACTGAGAGACAGCCTCTGATAACATTGTCGTTTTTTTGTATCTCTACAAATATAATTTAATATAAATATATATGAGTTTGCACATATATACATTTGTATGTGTGTATATGTAGCATCAAATTATGTATTCAGGTTGTATTATGCTTTTAAAATTTCGCTTTTTTGTGGGAACGTTCCTTTCACTGAGTTCTTCAAAATCATATTTAATGTCCACATAAGAAAACATCTTATGGACTGTCAATTTATTTGTTTCCTGTTTCGTTGGTTAGATTTCCACTAAGAATTAATTATTTTAATGATTTTGTGACGATGATTTAAGTACATGAGTATGTGGCCAAATTTACCTAATTTCTTAGCATTGATCATTACAAGTTAAAGTTTATATTAATACATACTTATCAAAATGCTGTGCGAAGAAATAACACTAAAATTTACTCTGGCCTGAAGTGCATGAAAGTCCCTGTGTACCTGTTTCTTGCTGGCACTGAATGCTAAGATTTGCTTAAATCTGTCACTTTGATAGACTGAAAGATAAAGTTTCCTTCCTCCCTTCTTTCCCTCTCTCCTTCCTTTCTTCCTTCCCATCACAAATTACTAGTGACTTTTTTTCTTATCTCCATGTCTTACAAAGTAGCTGCCTTCTCAAGTCCTATTCCCTTTTCCCATTTGAGTGTTAATGGTTTCTCTATTGATTTATGAGCGCTTATTGCTCACTGTGGGCACTCATCTCCATCTCTTGCCTGTCATATATTTGTTGCCACTTCTTGCCAACTTGCTCTGTGAATTAATTTTGTTTGATGTTTTGAAATACTGATTTTTAAAATTTTTAATCAGACACAGTATTATTATTCTTTATGACTTACTCCCTTGTTTTTACAATTAAAATCCTTGGCCTGTTCCAAGAACAGAATCATGCTGGCATATATGTTTTTCTAAATTTGTATGGCTTCGTGTTCACATTTAATTCTTCAAATCATCTAGTCCCATTTTGAGTTTTTACCCTCCAATTTATTTTCTTTCCAACTGCTTTTAATATTTTATTTATTTACTTTTAGAGAGGGGAAGGGGAGGAGAAAGAGAGGGAGAGAAACATTGATGTGCAAGAGATAACAGCTATTGTTTTTTTCTTGTATGCCCCCTGACTGGGGACCTGGTCACAACCCAGGCATGTGCCCTGACTGGGAAACGAACCAGTGACCTTTCAGTTTGCAGGCCAGCACTCAGTCCACTAAGCCAGACCAGCCAGGGAAGTCCAATTGCTTTTAAAAGTATCCACTCTTTTTCTGGTTTTGTGATATAGCTTTTGCGGGATATTAAATTATAATATACCAGAGTTTACTAAGAAACCATCTCACCTATTAAAGTTTGCGATAATGCCACATTGTTCTAACACTTGTAGCTTTATAATGTGTCTTAAAATATGGTACAGCAAATTTTTCTTAAAAAAATGTGCTATTTTCAAAATGGCTTTAATACTTTTGCTTTAATTTTTCATCTAGATAGGAAAACCATTATTATTTTGCAGGTTTCTATCCTCAGTAACTGTTACTTGTTTTCTCAAAGCTGTCCATACTGTGGACATAGACAAAGGGCCAGTGTTGGAGAGAAATCAGAAGGTTCTGAAATGTTTGCTTGACCCTGAGAGAGAACCAGCTGCAGGACCAAAAGACAGAAAGGCAGACCACAGATAGCAGAGGGCTGTGGCATCCCCCCATTTTCCAGTTGGAGATACTACTGGGTTTCATGAGACAAGGCATGAAAAATTACTAATCTGTTTTTCCCACTTCCATTCTGTAGTCTATCAGATTCTCCTGGTAGCTATCTGTCTGTCTTGGTAGTTAAAATTGTTAGAATTTTGGACATACTTTATTTCATCAAATATATTTTAGTGCGGAACAAGAGCTTCTGTTTTGGGACATCCTGAACAAATACTTTAAAATTTTAAAAGGGTATTTTAAACATCTATCTTCTTAATATATCTCAGTTTTAAAGGTTTATTGATGATGGAATAAGATGTCAAGTCCAAGAACTCATACCATTAACTGGCAAATGTGTGGATGAAAAGTATAAGAAAGACATGCATGTACTCATTTCCTGTTGTGACTAAATTTTCCACAATTGGCAGAAACTAGTTTCTTGAAAATTAACAGAGAACCAAAGCATTATCAACTAAAATTAAAAAACTGATAACTCCTTGCCTTAGTCCTCTTTCCTCATAAATTCATATGTGGAAGGGCCTAACCCTAGGATTTCAGAACATGACTTTATTTGGAGATAGGACCTTTATAGAGATAATCGGTTCAAAATGAGGTCATTATGGTGGGCTTATTCAATATGACATGTGTCCTTATAAAAAAGGGAAATTTGGACACATACACAGGCGCACACAGGGAGAATGCCATACAAACGTAAAGGCAGAGATCAAAATGCTTTGTCTGCACTACAAGGCACACCAAAGATTGCCTATTCCCTCTTCCACCACTCAACCTCTCCCCTTCAAAACATTTCTCTTTTGCATGAGGGAAGGTTTTCTAATAAAGTTACCCATTCCGTTAAATAGTTTGCTCATAAATAATCACAGTTTCTGGAATTAAGATTTGACAAGCCCCATGCCATTACTTTGGTTGACACGAGTACACAGTAAAGTTTGAAATATCTGTGTCTCCATCTTCATTTCCTTGGTTCTGTCTCCAATTTCCTCTGTGCCATCAGGGAATTTGGTGACACTGCAAATAGCACACTCATTTTCAGGCATGCCTCTCCCATTTCCGTAGAACCTGCGTGTCTTCCTGAAATGTGGAGTCCCTATCTATGTTTCCAGGCACTGTTGTGGGGAGATTAACAGTTTCTTGACATCTTTCCTGCAAAGGTTTGAATGCCACTTCCAAAGCAGACCAATATGTGAAATTAAGCGTTTACCTGGCAGGTTTATAGTGCTATCAAATTTCTCAAAATGTGTTTTTTCTACATTCTCTTATTTAAGCATCATTACAGTCCTATTTGGTAAAAAAGGCAGCTGTTTTAGCCCCACGTTTGAAGGGAACTGTTATGGGCTAAACTGTGCTCTCAAAAAAATTCATATGTGGAAGGGCCTAACCCTAGGATTTCAGAACATGACTTTATTTGGAGATAGGACCTTTATAGAGATAATCGGTTCAAAATGAGGTCATTATGGTGGGCTTATTCAATATGACATGTGTCCTTATAAAAAAGGGAAATTTGGACACATACACAGGCGCACACAGGGAGAATGCCATACAAACGTAAAGGCAGAGATCAAAATGCTTTGTCTGCACTACAAGGCACACCAAAGATTGCCAGAAAACCACGTAGAAGTTAGGTTAGAAGCCTGGAATAGGTAGATTCTTCTTCACAGCCCTCAGAAGGAACCAATCCTACAGACATCTTGATTGCAAACTTTTGGCATCCAAGAACT